>SNQJ01S0002695.1:354450-396201 GCA_010110895.2 Picea sitchensis
TCTCAAAATAGTCACGACCGTGACCCTGACGTCTCCCTTCGAAGTCTTTTCCATCTTCCCGTGCAGGCGCGCACGACGAGGTGCGGATGCTCCTGCATCAATATCTATATTCAAAAATATATAAATGCGATTTGGAGAGGTGAGATATCTAAAATATCTAGATTCAAAAATATCTAAATGTGATTTTGGGGGGTGAGATATCTGAAGATGCCTTTGTACTCGATATATCTAAATGCAATTTGGGGAGGTGAGGTACCAGAAGATGATTTTGTTCTAGTATGCAATAACATTCAACCATCATTGCTTCATGGTTGAGTCCATTGTGGTATGTATTGACAACCAAAATGACTAGAAGCGAAATCTGGAATGATCGGGGTTATAAACAACAAGAGAAATGGTTTCAAAATGGAAAAAATCATTTTGAAATAGATACATCGCTGAAGAAATTGTTGAAGAGGTGAATAACTTTGAAAACTGTGAATTACAACCCATATGTTATAAATAAAAAATAAAAATCATAAATATCAAATTAATTTTTTTTAGTGTCAAAGTGTTAAAATTGACAATACAAAGGTTTACACACAATGTCCCAATCAAAATTTTTTGTGGATACTCATGTAAGAGAGAATTTGTTTTGTTATTCATACTATGAGTGAGAATTACAACGTAAATTCATATTTGGAGCATATCACAATTATGTTGAATCATGGGAGTCATGTTTGTTGTATATCTCATTAGAAAAAAAGAAAGTGTCCTATAAGTTGAGGTCCTTGTTGAAAGGGGTTAATTCTATGAAATCATTATAAAAGCCTTGAAGAGATTCTACTTACTTTATAGGGCTCAAGAAACATGCAAATCTCACATGATTGCACATGTTGCTTATTATGCAGGCTAAGAGGCCTATAATTTGGAGATTCCTAAGGCCGATACAAACACAAAGCTAAATGAAATTTCTCATTAAGACCACCAAGTATATGGTTCTTATTGAGGACATTGATTACTCAGTTTATTTCTCAAACCATGAAAAAAATGCACGATGGAGTGGATGTTAGAGCATAATCTAAGGATAACATGAATTATGCTACCTTCTCCATATCTTACTTAATAATCTCACCTAGGCATAAAAAAATGTTTCTCTAAGCATTAAGGTTTTAAATTATATATCACATTGTTCTTGGGATTGCGATGAGGCAAAGGGAAAGAGATAGACAGATCATTTTCAAATATTTAACACTTAAAGCATTGTCATACTAATGCTAATGTTTCTAGAAACAAGAAGGACTACTATATATATGAATATAAATAACATTGGGGAAAGGAAAATGATTAGAGGAGTAAGGAATTGATGATGCAAAATATCGAATTAACATAATCACAATTCTCATTGTTATAATTCCAATTTTAGGTTTTGTGGTGTCAACAAGGTCTATTTTGCATAGGATCATACATAAAATTAATCAAGAACATACAAGTTATCATTGATCTTAATGTTTTTTTTATCCCAAACAAAATCGTTAAGATACTTTGCATGAAAAAATAAATAAATAAATTGTGCATTATATTTACAATGAGTCGAGCACAACCTATACAAGATCAGTGAATTGTTGAGATATTTACATTCAAGTATTAATTATGTATTCCCCCCCCTAAGTATGTATTACAATAACAAGGGTCGCATGAACAACATAATAAGTGATCGAGAGGCCAACAATGTTCTCAAATAATAATAAAATATTAGATACCAATGTTATTTAACCGTGTTAGATTTGTGAACATGTTAGATGCTTTTAGAGAGATGGAATACGCGAGCATGAAGAAAGAGATATTACCACATTTCCTTGGGTTTTATCGATGCCTATTGTTTTCTCTTCGAAATTGTCATTGAACCACACATTTGTAGTGAATATTGTTAATACGTTTTCAATGTCATTGCAATTTACACCTATAACCCATGACTAATTGTTATGCTTTTTTGAAAATCCAAGAGAGGATGCAAAGATAACAAATGAAGTGACATTATGGTGAGTGTGGGATCTAAACGCATTAAGTATGGACATTAAATGGCATGCCAATTATCATATAGATAAGGATAAAAAATGCATATAACACATGGATTCAAGTGAATTCAAGTGGGGATTCAAAAAGATAAGTTGTGCAAGATTATTTTGGAAGTTTATATTAAGTGGCATTCAAAATGTTGGATATGAAGATACTACAATAGGATTATATAGGCATGATATTTGTGATGGATTTTATTGATCCAGATTATTTTGAGAATGACATGAAGGAAGAAATATAATCGAGATATAACAATGAAATACAAAAAAATATAGAAGAGAACACAAAAATACAGTGAAACCCAACTTCTATTACTGAATAAGATATAAAAACATTGTAGAACACAAAATGGAAAAATGGGGTAGCTTATCTCTAAGAAGAAAGAGATGTTGGCTAAGCTTCAATCAAAAGAAGCTTTACATCACACTCTATTGCATGCTTAAAGGGCCTCCTTCACCTCAATTATATATGAGAGAGTGAGAGGAGAACAATTCCCATGATGCATGTGGGATAAATTGGACGAAGTTTATAAAATGTCATAGGCATGTAAAATGCTAGGACTTCCTGAGAAGGCACCTATCCTAGTACTACTCTAGCCCGAGCGCACTTAACTACGGAGTTCGAATGGGATCCGATGCATTAATGCTATATTGTAGGCATGTACATAAGACCATTACATGAAGTATGTAATTAAAAAATGAAGATGACATTACATTCCATTCCCCATCAAAAGGGTGAATGTCATGGTTTATCAAAACCACAGGATCAAAATGGTGATTCAGTGGAAAAGGTGGATGGCCACCAAGATCCATCTGGATCATTCCTCCCCCCTTAGGAAGCAATGGTCCCCATTGCATCAAGTTCCCTTGGGAGATGGGGATACTTCTACTAAATTTGAAGCTTGATGTGTTGCTTCCCTTGCTAAAGAAGTTGTCTTGCTTAGCTTGTTGAAGGTTGTCATGAAACTGTTGTTGGAGGGGTTGAATCCATTCAACCAATCTAGTTGCATGATCTACCAGAGTGTGGGAGGACTCTGTTGGTGAAGATGTAGCATGAAGAGTATGAAGGGTTATGTTATAACTTTTCTTGACTGTGCAGTGTGGAGGCACCCCCATAGGTGCAACAAGAACATCTTGGTACTCTTATACAATCCTTTTGATATGCTTCTATTGGATAGAAATTTATTGGGTTGAGGCTGCAGTGGTTGAAGTGCCCTTCTGTTCACCTTCTAATCGAATTGTTAAGAGGATAAACTTTGCAGTATGAGAGATTAATTTGTATCATTGTTTTGGTGGGACAATAGTTGAAACTATCTCTAGTATCCTGTATAGTTGACCCCCCGGAGTAACAATGACGCTACGAGGTAGAGACTCATAAATAGCATGAAACCTCCACATATATGGTTGGCATAATAGAACATCATATACTTCCAGTTGGGAAACAACACATAATACCTCGTCCTTGAAGGGCTTCATTCCATAGGACATGATACATTGTTGGCTGACACAAAGATCTTGACCCTGGAAAAGCCACTCGATGTTGTATGGTTGTAGGTGTGGTGTTGTTGGCAAATCCAACTACTTGAAAACCTCTACTAAGATGATTTACTTTTGGATTCCGCTATCAACAATAAAATGCAGCAGGGTCCCCTTCACCCAAGATTGTGAATGGAAGAGTCGCTCCCCCTCCTCAGGATCCTCTTCTGGTTGGATTGATGTAGTTTCAACAATAGCAGTGGGTTCTGCATGAATTATTTGTCTCCTTTTATCATTTTCTTAATCAGGGTCCAAGTCATGGTTTGGATCTTCATCTTTGAGCTCAACCACCAATGACTGTATTGAGCGACATTCATCAATGTTATACCAATGGCTATTGTGGAACTCACACCACTTTCCAGTGTCTTTCTTGGACTTCCTGTTACCCTTCTTTGCCTACATCTAGAGATGGATATATTGAGGTTGGAATTACTTTATTTGTCCTTCATTATGTGAGTTAGAGTTTCCTTTTCCATGCTTCTCCCACTTACTCGGTTGTTTGAATTTCTGCTCAATTTTGACTCCATATTGATAAGAAGCTCCCAATGAGGAGATGTCCAGAAAATCCATCTTTGTTTAGATGTACTTGTGTAGACCACTACAGTACTTCAAAATCAGGTGTTGCTTGGAGTCTTTGATACCCAACTTTGAGAGTAAGGTATGAAGTATGTTAGTGTACTCCAGCACTGTCTGATCTCTTTTCTGACGTTGATTTGTCCATCTCATGTATTGGTCATCATAGCTTCCGACCAAGTAGAACTCCTCCTTTAGGGAATCTACAAAGGCTTGCCAAGTGGGTTATCTCCCAAATAGTGTAGATTCATATGTGGTTTACCTCTCCCAGTAACCTTCCCACCAAGCTCTAACATGGGGAAGGGCTTTACGGAGCACGAAGGTGATATTTTTACTATCGAAAAAATTGTAAACAGAGTAATAACCTTCTAGTAGATTCAACCATTTTTCTAGAGCATCTTCATCTATCTGGCCTTCAAATAAGGGGATATCAAAATTAACTTGTACCTTGAAGGGCATCACACTTGCGAAATGGTTTCCTGTCAAAGATGCCTCAGATGCCACCATCGATAGTCGTTTGAAGGATCTGAGCAATGTTTTTCATCATCTCGTTCCTTTGTCGCACGAGGGATTCCTTGAGTAACATATTGAAAGGATCTCATGCTTTGTCATCAATCTTTTCTTCCTCCATGGGAGGTCGCTTGGGCTAGAGAGAAAAGTTTTCCTCAAGAGAAACTAGCTTGAGACCCAACTCTCTATACCCTGACCTCGTCAGGGACCTACTTTGAGAAATGACAAGGAGCAGCCTGCTCTGATACCACTGATCCGGATGATTTTGAGAATGATATAAAGGAAAAAATATAACTGAGATATAACAATGAAATACACAAAAATATAGAAGAGAACACAAAAATACAGTGAAACCCAACTTCTATAATTGAATAAGATAGAAAAACATTGTAGAACACAAACTAGAAAAATGGGGTAGCTTATCTGTAAAGAAAAAAAAGATGTAAAATACTAGGACTTCCCAAGCGGTCACCCATCCCAATAATACTCTAGCCCGAGCATGCTTAATTGCGGAGTTCTAATGGGATCCAATGCATTAACGCTATGTTGTAGGGATGTACATAAGACCATTACATGATGAATGTAATTAACAAATGAAGATGACATTACTTTTCATTCCCCATCAAAAGGGTGAATGTCATGGTTTATCAAAACGACAGGCTCAAAATGGTGATTCAGTGGAAAATGTGGATGGCCATTGAGATCCATCTGGATCATTTATGTTGTGGAAGAATACACCATATCAAAGAATAGATGAGGGCCAACAAGAATAGATTTATTTTAGTGTTTAAATGCAAACGAAAAATAATGGGTGTTGAATCATGAATCTTTATCATGATTGAGATCCATCCTCATATAATTAGGCCGAAGGAATTTTTTAACAACTATTCTTTCTCACTTTTTGGTCTTATGTCCACCATGAATCAAACACTTTTGTATGTACTCATTGATTTTTCAAACTCGTATTTACCTATTCAAACCGGTTGCTGGTTTTCACATACCACGTGTTCGCCAAGCCATCATCATACCTTTTTTCCCATACACAACCCCTTTACCATTCCCATTCCCCTGCTTCATGTTTACCGATATCATTTCATCTGCCTCCTCGCTACACTGCAAGCATCATACAGTCGCCATGCTTATCAACTCACACAGTTTACCGATAAAAACAAAAACAAGCTCGCCAATTGCAAAAGTCAACAGGTTTTGTCCTGAGACCAATTTAGATGCATCGATATTCAAATTTAAATCTAATAAAATCTCTCTCTTGGCTGAACAAACCTGCAAATAAACTCAATATTTGGTCCTAGAAATACAAATCAACAGAAAAGAAATTGAAACCGATCTTTGTGCCAAGTTCTTGTCACAAGCCAACCCTCACAGTGACTGCAAGGTATTATCCTTTAGCCCACATGGCTTGAATTAAGTGTAAGGATGCTTTGTTGTTCTCCTCAACAAAAAAATTCAAATTAAAAGGGTACTTTAACTCCATTCTACATATTAAATTCCAAAATTCTTATTTTTTTAATAATATGACTAGTTTTGTTTCCAATAGAAAAATATCTCAAAATTATATTATAAGGTATAATTTCATTTACAATGCAATCTATTATGTGCAGATAGGAGGATTATCAGTCATAAGATGACTAGTTACCCGTGGAGTTTCGTTCACTTTATGTTATATTCAAAAATAGTTGAATTTTATGCAATTTAAATATGTTACATTCCACATTAATCGATACTATGGCTACTCGAGATTTTACTTTACATTCTCACTGGAAGTATACAAATGCATTCCAATCCTATTTATAGAAACGCAAGATAGTATACAAATGAGCATGCCAGTGATCTTTCTCAAATGTGTCGTTCTCATACTCATAATCTCTGCTTATCTCAATGTCCATGTATTATCAACTTGGGATACTGCACACCAATGACCATATATATTGATTGATTTATTACATATTGTGTGTACTTATCCGCTTCCCATCCCATGTATTGTCGACTTAGGGTCTGGACACCCAAAGTGACCAATTATATATAGATTAATTAATTACATACCATGAATAATTGATTAATTACATATCATGAATTGATTAATTACAGACCATGAATATGTACTTATGTATTGTGATTGTGTTAATCAAATCTTCCCCTCACACTCATGTCTTTTTCTCAATAATTAAATACACAATTCAATTCCTTTAGAGTCAATCAATATTTTATATATTTTGTCCACATAAATCAATATTCTATATATTTTGTCCAATTGTAAGACTTGCAATACCCACACAAAAACACAAGTCTCTGGTTTTTGGAATTCTCATGTCGTGTGGTAGTGGAGGTTTTGTCTATTCCACATAAGATGAATGGATGAAAAGTTATTTCAATTTGGAAGACTCCTTTTTAATGCCACCTCTCTCTCAGGTGGCTACATTGACTCTAAAAAAATGTTCACACTCACGTGAAAATTGAAGCCCATCAGAAAAAGAAACTCCATCTCCAATCTATTCATTTATTCTCTATTCATGCCTCCCACTCTCGCCTAATACAAATTCTTGTAATTCCTGCTCAAAATAAAAAATGATATTACAACGTTGAGTCTAATGTTTGAAGATAATGGGATTTATAAAAGGAAGAAACAAAGGATCATAAGTTGTAATTAGTGTAAAGTATTAAATTATAGAATTAAATCATAAGTATTTGAGGAGCTTGGAGGCAACCATGAGAGTAGTGATGAGTAATATGTGGACATTAAGTGAAGTGATGTAAAATTGTAGATGGAATTGAATGAGGTGGTCAATGTATCATGTAAGAATAGGCTACTATGAACATAGAAGAGTTGCAATTAAGATAATTTAAAATCCTATCCAGAGACCACTCTTGCAAATTTCGGGAACCTGCACATCGTTGAACACGTGGTACTTGGAGGCAAAGAGGCAAGGATATAATAGGCCACAAGCCTCTCATTTATCACAAGAGTTCGCTCCACCAGAGATGACAACATCGATATGACCATGGGGGTTGGGGAGAATGAGTGCTTTGCATCTTCATATGACCTTAATCTTCATAGGGAAATAATGCTCGCTACCATTGCCCTTAATGCCTGTTGAAAGTGTTTTTGAAGAAAAAACTTTGTGTTGTGAATCATGATAGAGATGATAGGATGGTTTTGCAAATTGTGGCTAGATATTCTCAAGTGGGAGTGATCTTATAGGGGAAAAGAAAAATTATCAAAGTGCGGAGAAGAAAAATTTAGGCGGCTCACCTCTCTTTCTTTTTGAGACAGGAAAACAAATAGATAATGTGGCTACCAAAGGCAATCATAAAATCTAGGGACTCTATGTACAATATAATGAATTTGGCAAACTATGCCATATTTTGGCAGCCTTATTCGTACGTGGACATGTGGTAAGTTTATGCAATTTTGATACGACACATGACATGGTCGCGTACGTCTTACAAAAATGACGAAGGTTGGATCAGAACCCTCCACTTACAATATGCTCTTCACCAATTGCAATGGGGTCTCTGAATTCCTTCAAATATTTCAAGGTTCTGAATATTGCAAAAGCTAAAAATTAAGCCATAAAAAAACCTGCGGTTCAGAGATTCAGGAAATACCCTACTCAGTGTCATGATTTGTAAGTACATAATAAAGGGAAGGGGATTATGGTGGAGAGGTGACAATTGTTTTTAAAAATTGGGGAGCAACTTCTCCTCTTTCGATAACATACTATATAGCATCACCACTGGTTCACATCACCACTGATGAACCAATGTAGGATCCCATAATGGACTAGATTTTTTGCTAATAATATTTATCTCACTTACCTTACCAATATCACTGTCAACATCACCAACTTCGATATTTGCACTCCAACTGTATTTGACAACAAATACTATGTCAATCTCCTCAATAAACATATCGTCTTCACATCTGACAAAATCTCTACATTAATGCTCGAACCCATGACATTGTCATCAACTTTGCGATGAACCAGAGCATATTCTTTCAATATTTTCATCTCATATGCTCAAAATGAGTCAACTAGATTTCCTCATAAGAAGCAAGGGAGAGATTTGTAACAACTAATTTTCTTCAAATCCTTCTATCATACTCTATCCTAGATAGAAAGGCATCTTAAAAATTGTCATCGTACTCTATGTAAAATTAGGATGGTTTGTAAGTCTCACACAATAAATAAATAAATATATATAACTTTAATTTCTTGCAAATTTCAACCAATATTATTAGCTTGAGTTCAAACAAATTATTTTTTTTCGCATTGATTGTCATGAAAGAGGTGTGAAGACTCTATTTATTCTTGTCGACGAGTGTATAAATAGATACATGAAATACTTCAACTTATCCCCAATTAATCCAATTTTAAAATTAAATTAGATAATTCTTTTAAAATTAAATTAGATAATAATTTAATGCAAAATTAAATTAAACAATATTTTTAATTATGAAGAAAATCTATATAGATTATTATATTAATTTAAAAAAATTAAAGTAATTAATATTNTAATAAAATAATATTATTGAAAAATAAAATAAAAATAATTATTGTTATAAATATTGTTACAGGTCTCAAACCTTTTGAAAACTGTCCTACTTCCACACACCAATAGTTCGTGGATGATACCTTACTCCATGGCATACCCACGGTCAAGGAAGCAAAAACTTCAAAAGGATCTTAGAAGAGTTTGGGAAAGCCTCGGGAGCCGAGATCAACCATTCCAAATAAATGATCTACTTTTTCAACACCAACCCTGCAATCCAAAGGAACCTGGCAAATATTTTGGGCTTTGAGTGCAAAACTCTCCCAACTAAATACTTGGGAATCCCCCTAACGAATAGAGAATACAAAATGGCAACTTGGGAAGGAGTGCTCAACAAGCTACAAGAGAGGGTGAAAAATTGGACGTACAAATCCCTTAACCTTGCGGGGAGACTTGTACTGACCAAGACGGTTCTGCAATCAATTCCAACCTATATGATATCTTTATTTTCTGCCCCCAAAGGAATACTACAAAATATCAGGACCATCGAAAGGGGCTTCCTATGGCAAGGAGCGGAAACAAAGAAAAAATGGGCCATGGTGGTTTGGGAGAAGGTTTGCAAGCCAAAATGCAAAGGAGGACTGGGGCTACAAGACCCACAAGTAACCAACTAAGCCTATGGGGAGAAAATATGATGGCGATGGGTTAAAGAAACTTCTACCCCGTGGACAACCCTCTGGAAGGACAAGTATGCCCTAGACATAAACGACCAGGACTGAATTCATTTTATGGGCACCAGGGAGGGTTCAGCCATCTAGAACCTAGCTTGGTGCAACAAAACCTAGGTCTAGACACACAACTTATGGGAAGTAAGGAATGGTAAAACAACCATATTCTGGGAGGATGCTTGGCAACAAGAGCTCAAAATGGGAAATGCAGACAGGGAGGAACTCCAACAGGACATGATCGCACAGGGAAAAACCTAAGTCCACCTTTATTGGAAGAAGGAAACAAATCGAAACAAATGGAGAATCTGGGACAATCTCAATTCCCAAAATAGAGATCAGACCACAACAATCACAACAGAGGTGGAGGAGGAACCGAGGAAAAGGAAAATTGCAGTCTCGGAAGAAGAAGACCAATTAAGATGGGGCCGGAAAAATGGCGGGAAACTCAACTTGAAGAAAGCCCGACATTACATCGTGGACCAAGACCAAGAAGACCAAGCGCAACTATGGGATAAGCTCTGGAGCAGCCCCCAGTGGCCAAAAATAAAAAGTTTCAAATGGTTAGTACTTCACAACCAAATTCTAACCTGGGAAAACCTAAGGAAAATGGGCTTCATAGGCCCGTCACGGTGCCACCTTTGTCAAGATAAGGAAGAAACAAAAAATCATCTCCTCAATGATTGTACCTACACAGTAGAGATCTGGGACTGGGCGACAGGTATTTTTCGACAGTCCAATAGGACCTGAGGTAACATCTACACAACCATAAAAAACTGGAATGAGAGTTACAGCGAAAATGAAGAGGTGAATCTATGTTGGACTCTCATTATGGGGATGATCATATGGACAATATGGAAAGAAAGGAACTGATGCATCTTCAAGAATGAAAGCCTTCCGGAAGGGAAAATCAAAGAAAAAATAATATCCATGACAAGAAAAACGGTGCAGAGCCGCAACTGCCAGAATAGGAAAGCGCAACTCGCAAGTCGGGACTCTAGAGTCCTAGAAGCTTTTCACCTAAAAGACAAGCACAACCGGCACACAAATAGGACGACCACCACAAATCCAAATAGGTGAGTGCAACTAGAATCTCCCTCCAGCAGGGTCCCTCAAGTTGAATTTCTACGGGGCAGCAAAAGGAAACCCAAGCATGACAAGAATGGGCAGGGTAATCAGGGATACTGGCGGCAACATAATCTGGTTGTACGCTGTGAGTATGGGAAAGTCAACTAACAACGCAACAAAATTTAGAGCCCTGGAGATTGGCCTCGAGATTCTAAGCCGTGAAAGGATGACAAACACTATCGTGGAAGGTGACTCCACTCTAGTAATCAGCATGGTGAAGAGACTCCAAAATGGCACTAGAGTGGGCAAAGTTCAGAGACACTGGCGCTTGGCACACTCCCTGCAAAAATCCAGGAACATCTGCAAAAGATGAACACAGTGGAGTTGCGCTGGGTACGCAGGTCAACGAATGGCCTGGCGGACAAAATTGCTAATGAAGGGGTCAGCAAGGAAGGATCAGAATTAGACACCACCTGGAGTAACATCCCAAACGGTCAATTCAGAACAGACTGCATACAACTAGCGACAAAAGACCATGACGACAGCCTAACTATGAAAGGTCATATCGAGAGGAGTGGTGCAAGGCCAATAGGCGGGCACACTGAATCCAGGAAGAATCTTCATGGCCAACACCCGATTACAAGTGACAATGCGTGATCAGACTACACAACAGATGGGGGTACGACATCAAGGTCACATCAGTAGGAAAAAGTGTAGGGTTAGTACAGGGGAAAGTACAAATGGGACTCAGTAGGTCGTGAGTGACGTAGGACAAAAAATGTTACCACACACTAGTAGGGTCACACCTCTCCCAAGAACAGGTACGGAGAAGAGCAAAGTTGGTTACACAACAAGCAGGGGAAATGGTCAGCGTAGGGATAACGGATGGATTTTCATGGTCACACATACCGAGACAGAGAAAAAGGACGAGAAGGACCACCTTTATAGGAAGACCATGATTGCAAGGACGAGTCTGCAACAGGATAATTTCCATAAGAGGTGAAGCACTAGGAATAGATGCAGCCGGGAAAAGCACAACAGTAGAAGCCACCACAAAAACAAGGGCACTGAAAGAAGGAACCCCTGGGTCGATAGGAATAGGAGGAGAATTCAGGAAAAGAACCGCCACAAGCCAGCCAAGATGGTCTGTATGAAGACAATGCACATCAAAAGAAACACGTAGATGGAAGAAAATCCAACAAGCCACAGGAGGATTTCAAGGATGGAGCAAGCAACCCGAGACGCCAAGGGAACCTTCCAGGCGTTGGTCAAACCGAAAGGAAAAGAAACCATCACCAGGTGAGAGAGGGAAATCACTACCAAGCGCAAGGGCAAAGCCTGGGATGAACTGAGCCAGGAAGCAGACTAGATAATAGACCCAGGGACCACGCAGTCCAGGGAAGCCCTCTAACATAAGACAATAGAGATGGCATGGCAGACAAAGATGTTAATAGGCAAAGTGAGAACAGAAAAGAAAGCGGCCAGTCGGATGGGTAACAAGGACCAAAAAAAATTGATAAAAGAAATCCTAAGTTGCCTTAGCAATCTGGACGCTAGTACAAAATGAATTGCAGAGGACCAGAGGAACCAGAAGGAGAAGTTGGAGCGAATGGCTACCCAATTCCACTTATACTTGCGCTATGTCCATCATATGGACATCACACCAGCTGATGGGAATGGAGAACCAGCCCGGATCAGGAAGACCCACACAGTGGCCCAGAAGGAGGAGAGCAAGGACAAGGCAAAAGATGGAAAGAAGAATCTCATAATCCTGGATTAGCATCGGGTTAGTCAATGATCAGTGAATGTTATTGGGTCAGTTTTAATTGTTGTCTTTGTATTTTTTATGTTTTTGTTATGACTAGCTTGTCAAAAACTGGACATGATGGGATTGGATCAGTTTCCCAATGTGACGATCCAACCATACCCCTCTGCTATCTCAAAGAACGCAACTCTGGAACCTTTGGGTTGATTTTCCTTTTTGGCAGACCATGGAGTTCCTCTTTTGTATATTAGTCTTTTTTAGTAATACAGATACTCACACTCACTTACAATAAATAAATAAATAATAATTTAATACAAAATTAAATTAAAAATTATTTTTAATTATGAAGAAAATTTTATATAGATTATTATATTAGTTTTAAAATATTAAAGTGATTAATATTTAATAAAATAATATTATTGAAAAATAAAATAAAATAATTTATTCTTATAAATGATGTGTCGGTCTCATGGATCACGTATGTTCACGGTTCTTATACACGTCATGGTTTTTATACTTGTTATACGTAGTGTTAATTCTCTCTATATAATTTTTGTTATTTAAAATTATATTTATTTTTTTATTTTTAATTATTTATTTTAATTTTTTTAAATAATTTCATAATAATTTTATAAAATATATATATTTTCTATTAAATTGATGTGATACAATTTTATGTTATTCAAGAGGTACTCATTCTAAATTATTAATCAATAAAAAAATATTTTTAATTATTTTTTTTTCTTTATGTAATTGATTTTCTTATAAGCATTCATCTTCATTTGCAATATGTAAAAACTTAATGTTGAAGGCTGGGATGATTGGTGAAGTTAAACAAATAGATAAATAAAAAACAAATTGTCCATCAAGTTTAGACCTTAGATAAATTTAATCTATCATTGCACTGCAATGTAAGGGTGTTGACATGGCTTGTTATGTTATTGAGTTAACAAAAGTTTACAATCTTGAACAAGGAGTCTCAAAAGTTTTAAGAGTGCTTTGAAGTGGGATCGTGAGATATTCATTATTTGTTTTGTTAAGGGTGATGACTATTTGACCCTAATTTGGGATGGGGTGGTGACATGGGAGTAAGAGATAATAAAAGAGTTTTATAGTTGCTAGCTATAATATTGATGGTCTCTATATAAACTAGAATGTTACCCTTTTCAAGGAATTCTACTAAAAAAACAATCTCTCTTTCTCAGGCTAAGCTCTCTTTGTAGGAAGGATTATTGGTTGGGAAAGTATTCAAGGGGAAAGAATTTTCTTTTGAATATGTAATCTTTTAATCTGGTATATAATGCTAGCTCTAAATTAGTGCACTGTTGAAAGTGTTTCCATGTGTCAATATAGAACTTTTTTGTTATTCTCAAAAATTGAGACATGAAGCCTTACATATGACCTTGTCTTATTTACTTGATGACTATAATAAGTAGAAGTTGGGTAGGTTGTAGACTTTTCGGAATTTTGGACAACATCCAAGAGGCTATGTTAATGGATATTTTAATTTCTAATTTGAAATATCAAATATAAAGTTTTTTTCTCTTGAAAAAAAAAAACAAAAAAAAACTAGAATGTTACCCCCTCATTATAAGCTAAATAATTTAAATATTTTTATCATAGTAACACTTAAAAAACCATAACATTCATCAATGGACTTTTAATATTCATTATCTATCTTTGAAAAGAAATTGAAATGGGTGTATTGATATAAGAAATTATAAATTGTTCTTGGGTTATTTTGAATCACTTGGATATTGCCCCAAAACTCACTTTGTTATTTCCGCCACATTTATAGCAAGCTTGTGTATATCAATGTCAATCGTAATCTTCTAGCCATTCCACACCCCACTCTCAATTGGAAACTTATTCCATATTATCTCTCGTCCATATAATATTTTATCAACTTGGGAGTAACATCTCCTAAATAACTACAAATTGTTTAAGTGGTGACCCTCTTTTGCACTTTGGATTATGGATCTCATTGAAGCAATGATTTCTAGGGTTTGATTGAAAGTATCAATGACAAAAGAAAAATTTTTGATACATAACAACAACCCTTCATTTGCTTATATTCCAATAGTGCCTAGGAGATTAGAAACACCAGTTGAGATTGATTTGGTGATGAACATGTATTTCACAACCTCTAACATCAGATCCTCCCATCATATGTCCATTCATGTTTACTTGTTCTTAAAGACCTTTTGAAGTATTCACTTTCCATCTAAAAGCAAAATCCCTTGATCTTTGAACAACATAATAACTATGATTCACTTCCATGTTTCCTTTCCCCCTCATTGGGGATATGCTAGTATAAAAGGTATAATGCTTAACATCCAAGAGTTAGAAGTGAGAATGGTGGGTTGTTCAGAATCATACCCTTCTGTAACACCTTGGGTTTTGAACCCCCATTTTAAATAATGTATTGTTACAATGTTGGGAGGCCAGAGTGCCCAAAAAATTATTAAAAGGCCAGTGTGCCCAAGACATGGAATGATTTTTATCAGTATTAATAATAAATACATGGTTGGCTACTAGACAAACAAGGACTAGAGTTATAGAGGGATATGATTCCACAAGAGAGGGGGCTTGAGGGGCCAAGTATTTATTCCTAGTCTAATTACCCCTTTTGTCTAAGGGATGGGATCGGTTACATGAGCTTCTTGGGGAATGTCGAGAGGTTCTTGATTTCCCCATGAGAGATACTTAAACCCGTCCCTGGTCTAATTGTGGGGTTGGTTGGGGGTCGATGGTCATTGGTCGGAGGTCGTTGGTCATTGGTCATGGGACCGATGGCTTGTTCGCTAATTTCCTGTACATTCCTTCATTTCCCTCACGCACTTTCATGCACCCACTTACCCATTCATTGATCCATCCTCACCTACATCTTGGTTGGGGAAGGGAAATCGAACTAATGAAGAATTAGCCACATGATAGTTGGTTGTAATGGTCATTGGTGCAATCCAGCCATGACCTGGGGCCTACATGTCTGAGATGCGGTGGCCTGTGCCCTATTTTTCTCACAACTGCAAGTCCTGAGAATTCCATCATTGAGATTCTGGACCAGTTGTGTTGGAGGCCCCAAAACAAAGGAGAGGGAATGCCTGAGGGACTGTGTGGCAGAGAAGGGTGGAGGTCCATTCTCTTGGGGTGGTACAGGCTGGGTAGAAGAGAGCTAAGTAATTCGATTGTTGTGGGTGTTGGGAAACATGTGAGAGCTTGAGAGTTGACTGGTTTGGGAACCCAAGTACACTGTGGAACCGTCCTTGTGGATTGATAGTGTTGGCTTGGGGGTGACACTATTGTTGAGATTTGGAGAAGTGGTGTCTACGGTTGGGTGGAATGTCCTTGGTCTGCAGCCAGTTGGTGTCATCTTCCATAAAGATAAGTGCTTTCTGTTATAGTATCATTTTCATGTATATGAATGTATTTCAGTTGTATATTTAATTATCGTTTAATTGAATCTTTAGACTATGCATGCTTGCTTACTATTGTTTTGCATGTCGTTAAAGTCTTTTCTTTTATGTATCCTTAAATTTAAAAAAGGTATCGTAAGAGAAAGAAGTCCAAGGGCAGGCTTGAAGGTAGCATGCTCCCGCATGTGGGTGGTTGGGGATGTTACAGAATGGTCTCAGAGCTTCTGGTTGAAACATCGGGCCGGGTCTGTTGGTCAGAGTCTCAAGGTCGAGATCGAATTCTGACTGTGGAGTTTAAAAGCTCAGGAGGAATGGCATTGCAGAATCTATGCAGGAGATAGAACATCAGAGACCCGTCTAAGGGGTTCGAAGGATCATGACCGTCCCCTACGAATTATGGATCGATCACCACTATAGGATCAGGAGAGATCCGAGATCGTTGGATCGGAGGACAGGTGAACAGTGGCCGTTCAATGAAAATGAAGCAAGGGTTAAGGTCACCACCGTCATATCCCAATGGAGAGTGAAATCAACAGACATGAGGCATTGCGGGGAACCAAGTTGCATAGGAGATAATTTTCCAAGGCAGTCCCGCAATCCAAACCATGGTTTCCCCAAGGGGTTACGTGTCAGCTTTAGGAGAATTGTGGGGCGAAAAGCGAGCTACTCCAAACCGCCAATGCGTACCCCTGCAAATTAAAAGGCATGCAGTGATGTGACATGTTGGGGATTGAACATCGAAACTCTGTATAGCCGAAGTAGTTTGGGGCCATCCATCGTCAAGGAGAGACAGGTGGCTAGAGATCCACAACTCTAGAATTTTGTGGATGAGGAGAAGGTGAAATAGCCGAAGTAGATCCTGACCATCGATCACCAAGAGGTACGTGTCAGTAGATCAGTAACTCCAAATAAATTTGTTCAAAAGATATTCAGTTGAGATTTGAAACTCCCAAAGCCTGGAGAGTTGGAGAGACAAAGTAAATCTCGATCGTTCGATCATCCGAAATAGATATCAGTCACCAAATCATCCGAAACAAATCTCAAGCGTCAGATCTCCTGAGGTGAATCTGAGTCATCCGATCCAGAAGAGACATCGTGTAAATCTGTGGATTTCAGGTGAAGGCCCGAAGTAAGCCTCAACCGTCTAATTCAAGAGAATACGCAGCAGAATCCTGTGTACTTCGAGGGGTTTGAAGTTTGAGATTTCCAAAGCCTGAAGACCTGAAAGGATCTCACCCATTGATCTGTCGAGAACCATGCATCACCAGATCCATGGATTTGGATAAAAGCTAGTGGGGTCAGATAAGTTTTGAAATTTGAGATTTTTGAAGTCCGAAGACCTGAAGTAAGCCTCAACCATCAGATTAAGGAGGGAAAGTGGTGCAAATCCATGGACTCCAGGTGAAGACCCGAAGTGAATCTTAGTCGTCCGATCCAAGAGGACACATGGCGACAGATTGGCCAGTTCGGGAATTTAGAGTTCGGGAGAATTGGAAGTGTGCTAGTTTGGAAACTCCCGAAGCTCCAAAGCCCAAAGAGCTGAAGTGGTGGGGCACGATGATGTCACCTAGAGGTGATGTGGATACTGGAGTTCCCGAAGTGACATGGCTTGCAGACATCACCTGAGATGACGTGGACACATGGGATGTGTTCCATGTGTCAGTAAGTTTTTAGAATTTGGAGTATTGAAGAGTCAGTTAGAACGTGACACGTGTCACCCACCTGATTGGGCCACGTCTCTGCTTCCAGTATTTAGCCACATGGTGACATATCGTGTAGTCCGGAGACTGGGCACTCTGGACGGGAAAGATGTGATAGGTTGCATTGGGTCAAAAACTCCCGAAGGCCCGAAGGATGGAGTACATATCGATCGTTGATTCCAGAAGACACATGTCGAAGGATCATTGACTTCGGATGAAATCACTTCGGGAGAAAGTGCAGGAGGAAAGTTTGAAACTTCTGAAGCCCAAAGCGCTGAAGCGATTCACAACAGTTGATCTGTGGGAGGACACCCATCAGCAGATCATGAACTCTAGGTAAAAGCGTCCCAGGAGGAGGAAAATGAGGAAAGTTGAGACTCCCGAAGTGTGGAGTCCCGAAGTGGATCTTGATCGTTGATCGTGAAAGAGGACAAGGATCGTTTATCTAGTCATGGTTGAAAGTTCCGAAGTCTCGAAGCTCTGGAAAAACACTTTTTCAGCTAAGCACATGGTCATGGCCGTGGTCATATGTAGATTGAGAGCTAAGGGAAGGAGAGATAAGGGATGAATTGGTTGTTTTCGAGACAAAAAATTTCTAAGGAAGGATTTAGTCGTGGTTTCTAGTCGTGGTCACATGGGAAGGTGGTTTGAAGGAAGTGCATACACAGGATGAGATTCTATGTCGGCTAAAGATAACAGAACACTGTTATTCTCGGATAATGGGGATATGATCTCCATGAGCAAAACAAAAAAAAGAGACCTGTAGCATGGTTTGACAATTTTGTTTATCATATGCATAATTCTAACAAAATGGTCGCTTACACATTTTGAAGAATTAAGGGGTTTAAACACATCAAATCCGGATGCATATTGAGGAAATGGAAGAAGGCGATGAAGCCTTCAGTCATGATAAGGAGGCCGAAGGCCAGAATACCAAAGTTGGTAATTCAGAGACAGATTCCAATGGACGTAAGGGAAAATGAGAGCAGGAAACATTAATAGAAACGATAAGAAGCCTGAAGATGGAAGTGCAGAGCTACAAAGAAGAAAATGAGAGACTGATGAGAGAGAAAAGTCAGATGAATGCTCGAGTGTTGCAGAGCTTAGATCACTTGCAGAGACAAACGAAGAAGGGATCAACCTCAAAAAAAGAGGAAGAAGGCAGGTGCCATGAAAGAAGGGATGACCATGGAAGAGCTGGTTATTCTAGAAGTGCTAGCAGAGCTCATGGACACCACTCACCTCCTTACTCAGAAATAAATTTTTATGCATCGAAAGATCCCGTAAGCAGTCCAGAGGTGTCTCTTGTCAGACACCAAAGAAGGAAACAAGAGGTAGATAGTTTGCAAGGAGATTTGAGGAAGCTCAAGCCACCTTCCTTTGAAAGTGAAAGAGAAAGGGAAGATGATGCCGAAGCATGGTTGCTTGGGCTCAAGAGATATTTTCAGTTGCATAACTATTAGTCCAACTTGGAAGCCATGATTTCCACCTACCATTTACACGGGAAAGTTGCAATGTGGTGGGACCAACTGAAAAAATTGGAACATGTTAATGAAAGTAGGATCACTTGGAAGTAGTTCAAGAAGCACTTCCAAAAGGAGTACCTCTCAGAGAATTTCTATGACAATAAAATGTAGGAGTTCTTTGAACTCAAGTTGGAAAGCATGACTATGGAAGAATACAAGAAGAAGTTCTTAGGATTGTTAAAGTATGTCAGGTTCATTGGTGATGAGAAAGTGAAAATACAAAGATTTCTAAGTGGACTGCCAACCTTTTATAAGGAAAAGATCAAATATGATGAGCCCAAGACCTTGACTGAAGCCATCAGGAAGGCTAAATACCTGTATGAACAAGGCCATGGAAGAGAATCCATGCATAAATCTTCAAAGGACAAGAAAAATGCAAAGTCCGATCATAGGAGGAAATGATTCAAACCTCCCTTCAATAGGAATGAGCCTAATAGGAATCATCAAGATCAGTATGCTAAGGGGGATTTCAAGAAAGAAGATTCCTTGGAAAAAGGGGGAAGACCACCAATCCAATGCTAGGAATGCAAGGAAGATCACCTGTACAAGGATTTCCCACATAGAAAGGACATAGTGAAGACTATGCACAACATCCAAGAGGCTATAACAGTTGAATATATGGGAAGAATATATGTAGCTTTAAATGATCGACAAGCAGAGTACCAATCCAATATGATCGAGGTGGAAGGTAAGATCATAAATCAACATGTTGCTATTTTGATTGATTCAGGAGCAAGTCATTGCTACATTGATCCTAAGTTAGTGGATAGATTACATTTGGAAAAAAGTAAACTTGGAAAAGAAAGTTTGGTTCAGTTAGCCACTAGAACCAAACGAAGAATCCAAGATATGGTCAAAAGTTGTTCCATAAGTCTTAATGGTGTGAATACTAGTATTGATCTAAATATCATACCATTGGGGTCTTATGATATTCTGATTGGAATGGATTGGTTGGACAAGAATCATGTTGTCCTAGATTGTCATAACAAGACATTTAAATGCTTGGATGGAAATGGAAAACAAAGCACTATGAAAGGAGTTCCAAGACCCATCTCTATAAGGGAGATTTCAGCCTTACAACTAAAAACATATTTTAGGAAGGGATGTCAATTGTATGCAGCTCATGTGGAAGATCTAGAAAATACAAAGGGGCCAAGCCTCAAAGATTTCTCGGTACTACATGAATTTGAAGATGTATTCCAAGAAATACTTGGATTGCCACCAAGAAGGGAGATAGATTTCTCAATTGATTTAGTGTCAGAAGCTGCCCCAATGTCAAAAACACCTTATAGAATGAGCACACCAAAGTTAAAAGAATTACAAATGCAGTTGGAGGAATTGTTGAAGAAAGGATACATACGTCCAAGTGCTTCACCTTGGGGAGCACCAGTACTTTTTGTCAAAAATAAGGATGGAAAATTGAGACTGTGTATTGACTTCCAACAACTGAACAAGTACACTATAAAGAACAAGTATCCTCTGCCCCGAATTGATGACCTCTTTGATCAGCTAAGAGGAGCAAAGATATTTTTAAAAATTGACTTGAGGGCAGGATACCATTAGGTAAGAATCAGGTAAGAATCAAGGAAGAAGATATTCTTAAGACAACCTTTAGGACCAGGTATGAGCATTATGAATTTGTAGTGGTTCCATTTGGACTAACCAATGCACCAACTATATTCATGTGCTTAATGAATGACATATTCAAGAATTATTTGGATAAGTTTGTCATAGTATTCCTAGATGACATACTTATCTATTCTAAGTCTGAAGAGGAGCATGAACATCACTTAAGACTGATATTGAAAGTACTGAGAGAACATCAGTTGTATGCCAAGTTGAGTAAGTGTTCTTTATATCAAAATCATATCCATTACTTGGGACACATTATCTTAGAACAGGGCCTAGAAGTAGATATAGATAATATCGAAGCCATTAGAGGATGGCCAACACCCATAAATGTGTCAGACGTCGGATATTTTATGGGATTAGCTGGCTACTACAAAAGGTTAATTGTAGGGTTCTCTAAGATTGTTCATTCCATCANAGAAGGTTCATAGTAGGGTTCTCTAAGATTGCTCATCCCATTACTTCTTTGCAAAAGAAGGGAACTAAATTTGAATGGACACTCAAGTGTGAAAATAATTTTAATTTGTTGAAGGAATTACTTACTAGTGCACCTGTGTTAAAGATTGTTGACCCAAATGAAAGTTTTGTGGTATGTACAGACGCATGTAAGGAAGGACTTGGGGGAGTCTTCACGCAAAATGGACATGTCATTGGATATGAGTCCGGAAAGCTTAAGGAACATGAGAGGAACTATGCCACGCATGACTTGGAACTTGTTGCCATTGTTCACGCCTTGAGGATGTGGAGGCATTATCTCATGGGGAAGGAATTCAAATTAAGAACAGACCACATTGGCCTGAAGTACCTTTTTGAACAACCGACCTTGAATGCCAGACAAACAAGATGGCTGGAATTTTTAAGTGAATATGACTTCGATATCAAGCATATCAAGGGAAAGGAGAATAAAGTTGTCAATGCACTTAGTAGAAGAGTGCATCTCGTGCATGCTACTGCTATCAATATGCATTAGTCAGACTTGAAGAGAAGAATTTTAGATGGTCTTGTTACAAACCAACATTACCTACAGGTAAAGGAAAACTTACAACAAGGAGATGTACAACACAAAATAAAGGAGTATGAGATAAAGGAAGACAGACTACTCATGCATAAAAATAGAATCTATGTTCCTAGTTCTGGACAACTGAGGAATTTGGTACTGAAGGAAATGCATGTTGTTCCTTATGTTGGACATCCTGGTTACCAGAAAACAATTACACCAGTAAGAAGCCAGTTCTTTTGGCCGAGAATGAAGAAGGACGTTGTTGATTACATCGCTCGATGTATGAAATGTCAGAAGGTGAAGGTTGAACATAGGCACCCGGTGGGTTTGTTGCAGCCATTGCCAATCCTAGAGAAGAAATGGGAAGTGATCACCATGGATTTCATCACAGGATTATCCAGAACGAATAAACAACATGATTCAATCATGGTGGTGGTTGACAAATTAACAAAGGCTGCTCATTTTGTGCCTATGAAGACAACACATACAATGGCTAACATTGCAGAAATTTTTATGAAGGAAATTGCTAGGTTGCATGGGATACTTAGGACAATTGTCTCAGACAGAGATACAGAGTTTACCTCTAATTTTTGGAGGGGATTGTTTAAAAGATTTGACACAAATCTAAATTTTAGCACATCATATCATCCCCAGACAGATGGGCAAACAGAGAGAGTCAATCAAATAATTGAAGACATGTTGAGAATGTATGTGATGGATAAACCATCTAAGTGGGAATATTACTTACACTTGGTTGAGTTTGCATATAATAATGGGTATCAAGCTTCATTGAGAATGAGCCCATTTGAAGCCTTGTATGGTAGGAAATGTGATACTCTAGTAAGATGGGACAACCCAACATATAGAGTGGTACTTGGGCCGGATTCGCTCAAGGACATGGAAGACCAGGTGGTCAAGATTAAGAAGGATTTAAAGGCGGCTCAAGATAGATAGAAAGTTTATACAGACAAGAACATGACAACTAGAGAATTTAAAGTAGGGGAGCATGTACTTTTGAAAGTGAAGCCCAAGAAAATCTCTTTGAAATTGGGTAGTTGTACAACACTGGTTGCTAGATTCTGTGGTCCATTTGAAATATTGGACATAATAGGGTCAGTTGCATACATGCTTGCATTGCCTGCTTCCATGAATGTGCATAGTGTATTTCATGCGTCTCTTCACTAAAGAAATATGTACATGATCCTAACCATGTTATTGATTGGTGTTTGATTCAGGTAGAGACAGCGGGAGATTTTCAGGTTCAACCAGTGTGAGTATTGGACAAAAAGGTAAAAATGTTCCGGAATCGAGTTATAGAGCTGGTAAAAGTTCAATGGACCTACTATGACCCTAAAGATGCTACCTGGGAGCATGAAAATGCCATGCGGGCAGAGTAGCCACATCTTTTTGAATAAATTTGAGATTTTGATCTCTATTTTGTATATTCACTGAGGACAGTGCCAAAATAAGGGGGAGGGGATGTAACACCCCAGGTTTTGAACCCCCATTTTAAATAATGTATTGTTACAATGCTGGGAGGCTAGAATGCAAAAACAATTATTAAAAAGTCACTTTGCCCAAGACATGTAATGTTTTTTATCATTATTAATAATAAATACATGGCTAACTACTAGATAGACAAGGACTAGAGTTACAGGGGGCTATGATTCCATAAGAGAGGGGGCTTGAGGGACTAAGTATTTATTCCTAGTCTAATTACCCTTTTTGTCTAAGGGAGGGGATCGATTACGTGAGCTTCTTGGGGAAGGCCAAGAGGTTCTTGATTTCCCCACAAGAGATACTTAAACCCGTCCCTGGTCTGATTGTGGGGTTGGTGAGGGGTCGATGGTCATTGGTCGTTGGTCGTGGGACTGATGGCTTGTTCATTGATTTCTTGTAAGTTCCTTCATTTCCCTCATGCACTTTCATCCACCCACTTACCCATTCATTGATCCATCCTCACCTGTGTCTTGGCTGGGTAAGGGAAACCGAACTGTTGAAGAATTAACCATGGGATAGTTGGTTGTAATGATCGTTGGTGCAATCCAGCCATGACCTGGGGCCTGCATGTCTGAGATGCGGTGGCATGTGCCCTATTTTGTTCAGAACTATGAGTCCTGAGAGTTCCAACATTGAGATTCTGGACCAGCTGTGCTGGAGGCCCCAAAACAAAAGAGAGGGACTACTTGAGGGACTGCATGGCAGATAAGGGTGGAGGTCCATTCTTTTGAGGTGGTACAGGCTGGGTAGAAGAGAGTTGGGTACTTGGATTGTTCTGGGTGTTGGGAAACCTGTGAGACCTTGAGAGATGATTGGTTTGGGAACCCAAGTACACTCTGGTACCATCCTTGTAGATTCATAGCCCTGGCTCAGGGGTGACACTACTGTTGAGATTTGGAGCAATGGTGTCTACGGTTTGGTGGAACGTCCTTGGTCTGTAGCCAATTGGTGTCATCTTCCATAAAGATAAGTGCTCTTTGTTATGGTATCATTTACATGTATATGAATGTATTTCCGTTGTATATTTAATTATCATTTAATTGAATCTTTAAACTATGCATGCTTGCTAACTACTGATTTGCATGCCATTAAAGTCTTTTATTTTATACATCCTTAAATTTAAAAAAAGTATCGTAAAAGAAAGAAGTCCAAAGAAAAGCTTGAAGGTAACATGCTCCACCCTATAGGTAGTTGGGGATGTTACACCTTCTTTTGAAATTTTATAATATTGATTATCCTTCATAAATAACAAGTGATTTCAAATATTTACATTTTTTTTAAGGGTATTTTTTGAATTACCTTTTTAAGACAAACTTGAACAACTTGAAAAAGTTAAAAAAAATGTTCAATTTTAATAGTTATCCATCATCATCCACATGATTAATGCAACCATTTTTACCATTTCTATTCAAAATAGTATAATTTTTTATATTTCCTATGCGAAGAAACTTTATATAAAATATATAATTCCAACGTTATTTTAAAATCTTCAAAGTTTTGGATTAATTGAAGCCCTCCCCCCAAAAATTATGCCCGAAACCCTGACCTTTGCAATTATACCAAATACCTAAATTTCTACATTACTTGCCACCACCTAGAACTTTACCAAATAATCTATATGATACGCCACGAAGGTCGCTGGGCTCCCAGACTTCCAGTAGACGCTTTTACCAAACTACCATGACTTTGCCAACCATTAATTTCGCCGAGCGTTAAATCCCGTTGAGCAAATAATACAGTTTCACATGCGAAACGACATCTGGACCCACAGCGACCCATTAATTTCGCTGAGCGTTAAATCCTGTTAAGCAAATGATACAGCTTCACATGAATCCGGACCTACAGCAATCCGGCACTAGAGTAATATGGACGACAGCCACGTTAGGCCATAGAAAGGACGAAGACAGTATCTTCAATAAATCACGTTACTTCATTGAAAGGACGAAAATCTATGATGGCTTTCCTGTACTGACCAGTCCAGGATGCCTCTAAAGCTAGTCTAGAGTCTAGACTAGCAAAAAGAAGATATATTTTTGGCAATTATTTTATTTTAAGTTGAATTCGGTTTTCCATTAGTAAATATAAAATATTTTTAAATTGAATTTCGCTAAATTTTCAAGTAGGGTTAAAGAGAATATCAAGAGAGAGAACACTACCATGTCACCCTTGCAAATTGAACCATGGCTATTTAGCTGTCACAAATTGATGATTGTGCTTTCTCTTTGCTTAGTCTTTTGTATTTAACTATCGAATTCATTTTAAGAATTTGTTTATTCTACATATAAATTTCAAACCTATGGTGAGAGTCCAAAATATAATTTTGTTTTTAAAGTATCAAAATCTATCATAATTTAGTGTTCTATGGATAGTTAGTTGGGGACAAACATTACTTGTTGGTACTGGCCATTGACAAATAACTGGTAATGACGAAGCAACCAATGCTGTTTCAATCAATTATAATTGGTATTCAAGGAAAATCATGCCACTTGAAATGACATATTGGTCGTGGTCTATAATCTTGCTAAAGGTCTTCCCACCTTAATTATCCTATTTCCTTATGTAAAAAAATGAAATCTTAACCAATGTAGTATTTGAAAAAAAGTTAAAATCCCTTGTGATCATTATTAACAATAAAACTATATACCTTTTAATAACAACTAATGTAATGAACCTCAAAATTCTCCTAAAAAAAAATTTCTGTGGTACAATATTTGCTACTTAATTTCGTTTAATCCACTCATGAGCGAGGTACTTACACTTTGTTTTTTTTGCTTGTATGACCTTATAACATACTAGCTTAATACTCTTGGCTTAATACCTTACAAAAATCGAGTGCAAGTATATTCTAATTCTTACTTTATTATAAGGGCTTTATTATAATGCCCACGCCTACCTATATGCTAGGATTGGAATTTCAGTGCTTTATTATAAGGGCTTTACTATAATGCCCGCACCTATCTATACGCTAGGATGGGAATTTCAGTCCCTTTGTTTTTAATAGAATCGGACTATTGGATTTTTGGCGCATGAATTTATGTCTCAGGTTTTAAATGCTTATACACTACCTAACTGTGTCAACATCAGTCTTCAAGTCCTGCTCGTGGTACGTGACAGGAAAGGTTTTAAGGAGATTAATGAATGATTTAGGAGTGGTTTCCAAGTGTTTTCCTTTGATGGCTCTACTTTAGTTATGTCACAACTTGTCCTTACCATAACAAACTGAACCCGATCAAGTCCGCGTCATTCTTTGCACAACTGAACTAACTAACTCCCTTCCACTTGCCGGAGTAACGAAAAGACAACTTCATGGTTTGGCAACCGACTAGTTCACTGGACAGTCATAGTTTTACTGTTGGTTTACTTTGTATCTTCTGCATTTAGGGAGGCGGATGTACCTGTCAGGAGGAGTTTAAGACTCTATCCGGGAAATGATG
Organism: Picea sitchensis; assembly: GCA_010110895.2. NCBI lineage: Eukaryota > Viridiplantae > Streptophyta > Pinopsida > Pinales > Pinaceae > Picea > Picea sitchensis. Next base: position 381,399 of record SNQJ01S0002695.1, read on the forward strand.
TCTCTTTCTCCTGCTCCTCCCAATCTTGATGCGCCAGCTTGCCTTAGTGTAAGGTTTTGTACTTCCCATGCTGAAAGAGTGTACTCATGCCTCTTAAGTCTTGGCGGTCTCATTTCTCACTTGTGCCTTCGAAGGAAAGGGCTATGTGTTATGCAAACCTCCACAAGGGAAAAAATATGCCACCTCCGTGAGCAACCCTTGGTGCAGTCGACGACAATACCTGGTAAGTTTTCTCTAAGGGACTGTCGTATTTTGGATTCGAACAGAGTTTGTTCTTTTTGGTTGAAAACGAGAAGAATTTGTTTTCTATACACTTTACTATGGGTTATAGACTTTCCTTACTCCCGATAGAGTCTATGTGTTCTTTTATTTTAGTAGTGACAGTAGAAGAGGTTTTCTTACTATAACCATGAGTTGCAAAAGCTCTACTTTTGTGAACCTATATTTCGTGTTCATTGTTTGTGTCCCGTGGGTCTATTTCTAGTTTAATCCTTTGTTTACCCTATACTTAGCAACTGTAATATGGAGTGACTCAGAGTAGTTCCGAATAGTTTACACCTTCGTCGTGCTCCAGGAACTAAAGGGTCTGACTGGGTTCTCAACGTATATTTTTTTCCTCCGTGTCTAGTGCATAAAATTTGTAGGAAGGTAGTGATCTACCGGTAAATTATCCCTTGATGATGTTAGGTTATTCTCCACGATTACTTTTATTGGTGAAAAGTATGATACCGTTCTTTGCATTCTTTGCTTTGTTCGTCAAGGGTTTTTATCAAATGACTTCTTGCTCTTGAATTCGCAATGCTATTTTATTTTGTCAAGGAAATTATTTGACATTCAGTATAAAGGGTTTTCTCTGTATTAATGGTGGGGCTCTTACTGTTGCGAGGGTACCCACCAGGAGCTCCCGGACCCTTCTCTCCTCGGTCGGGGTTGACTACAAAGCAAAGCATGGTAACAAGAGGGTGTGGCGTTTCAGCCCTAAGTTAAGTGATCCGACCGCTATGGTTATCATTATTCCCTTTCGAGTTTATAAAACAAGATTCTACTATGTAGTTTTTCTAATGTTTGTCGTGATGGCCGAATGCAGGTGTGCCCACTTCACAGCGCGGGTTCCAGACTCTGTTCTTCCTGGCAAATGTACTCGGGTTCCAAAATATGACCCTTCAACTTGTTTCTGAAACCACAACCTGGAGGTCTCGATTCTGTTCATAGTTTTCTGATATTAAGAGTAACCTTTATTCATGCACTGATTCCTTGTATTGGATAACTGAGGGTTTAATCTCATTTTTGTTTATCAAAGTTCCAATTTAAGGATATATATATGTAAGCATGATGTGGGAGACTTGTGAATGAAATTCTTGTTTTCTTTTCGTTTAAAAGAAATATTTACCCCAACATAATCGTTATTAGAGGTCTCGCATCTTCAGACTCTGCGTATTCGTATGTGTTTGTTTTGATTGGTTTCTTCTTCAACATGGATTGCATTACTCTGTAATTTCTGAGAATGCGAAGCGATTTAACAAAATGCTTTGTTTCCTTTCTGTGCACATCATATATAAGATATGTCATATGTTGTTAATGTAGTAGCGAGTTTATCTATCTGTTTTCTGTGGTATTATCCTAGCATGATTATATCGTCCAAAAATTAGGGTAGTCTTACTCCTTGGATTACGTTTGTTCCCATATGCTTCATCATTCTCGACTGTATAAGTGAATTCCGTTTACAGTTTGAAACACACATATGCATATAATAACTCTATTCGTGCATTGATATATATTCAACTCTGTTTAAAGTTTGAGACATATATGTGCATATGATAGTTATGTTCGTTCATTGATGCATATTCGACTCAGTTTAAAGTTTGAACATATAGGTGCATATAATAGCTCTGTTCGTTCATTCGACTCTGTTTAAAGTTTGAAACATATATACGCATATAATAGCCCTATTCGTTCATTCGACTATGATAAAGTTTGAAACATATCTACGCATATAATGGCTCTGTTCGTTCATTCAACTCTGTTAAAGTTTGAAACATATATATTCATATAATAGCTTTGTTTGTTCATTGTTACATATTCAATTCTGGTTAAAAATTGATTCTGGAAAATAAATCTGCAATTAAATCCTATAGTCTATTCACTGAATTTCGAATAGTCTTTGTCTAGGTTCTTGCATGCATACCAGCGTTAAGGATCCCACTATAACGATAACCAATTCGTTCTGTAGAGGTAGAATACTGAATATATAGGTACAACAAAGACTTACAGCAGTTACACGATCATTAAAATAGATACTAGCACTCTTTCTGTATAGCGATAACATGTATAGTATCTCCAATATAAAATCATTCAGACAGATAGAGTTTATAGTACATATCTGAACTAAGCTTATAGAGAAAACAAAGGGAACAACCACGTTCCTCCCAACCGTAGAACCGAGCAACCACGATTACTTTTCCGATTCACCCCCTAGCCTGACCATGAGTTCATAAGGGAGAACTTGGAAATCCCTATACAACACTGTCCTTCAACTCAGTCACCTTTTTCTCCTTGGCTCACACCCTTCCAGTGTTCATAACATCAAGTGGAAAAAAAAAACAAAAATAGACTCTTTTCCCAGCATACTTAGCAGCGTCCTGCCTCCTCACATATGCTTATTTGTAACTTGCCTAGGTCTTTTCCCTTCCTTGGAATTTTTGCAGCTTCCTAAATCCTTGATTTTCAGGGGCTGCCAATGGCCAAATCACTAAATTGCCACTTGTAAAAATCAGCCCAGGGGTAGTTCCAACATGTTCCCCACTCATGGAGTCATGGCCAACGACTTTTAACATGGTTGTTCCATTTGTCTTCCTGCAATCAATATAAAATATTCTGTTTTCAAACAAGTGTCATTGTCAAATAGTTAGTTGGGTCAAATCAGAGTTCTGGCCAACAGTCATACTAATTTATTACAATTAACAAATTCGAAATTCGGAATTTCCATAAATGGCAAATTTTTTCCAAATTCAAATTTACCAAAAATGGAATAATTTCCCAGAAATTTAAATTTCCAAATAATTTTATTTTGGGGGATGTCACATCCTTCCCCCCTTCAATAAAACACTGTCCTTAATGTTCGTTCCTTTCTTGGAACAAGATTGGATGAGATTTCCGCAAATCTCCCTCCAATTCCCAAGTGGCCTCCTTAGGACTAAAGTGCTTCCATTGCACCTTTACCTGAGCGACGACTCTGTTCTGAAGCGCTATTTCTCTCCAGTCCAGAATTCGTAGAGGTTCTACCTGTACCACATTCCAATCAATCATATGAGTAGGGTCGCGAGCATATTTTTTCAATAAAGAAACATGAAATACATTATGAATTCTTAGATTCGCTGGCAATGCAAGTTGATACACTATGGGTCCAATTCGAGCTAGTATCTCAAAGGGCCCACAGAACCTGGGTGCTAGCTTGGCACAATTTTCTAGCTTCAATGAGATTTTTCGGGCTTTGACCTTCAAATATACATGATCTCCCGCTTGAAACTCTAAGTGTCTTCTTTTCAGATCTGTATAGCTCTTCTGTCTGTCCTGTGCTTCCTTCAAGTTCTGTTGTACCTTTCTGACCATGTTCTCCATTTCTTGGAGCATTTCTGGTCCAACCATGATTCTTTCAGTCGGGTTATCCCAACTAATTGGATTCGTACACTTTCTGCTGTACAATACTTCGAAAGGGATCAACTTTGCTGAAGTTTGGTACCCATTGTTATATGCAAATTCTACTAACTATATATAATCCTCCCACTTGTTTGGTTTTGTTCTTATGTACATGTGAAGCATATCCTCTATGATTTGGTTTGTCCTTTCGATTTGTTCATCCGTTTGTGGATGATAACTTGTACTGAAATTCAAGTTGGTATTGAGCCCTGCAAACAATTCCTTCCAAAAAGCGGATGTGAATATTACGTCTCTATCTGAAATCACCATTTTAGGAATACCATGCAGTCTAAAGATTTCTTTCATGAATATTTCAACGATGTTTATAGATTTAAAAGTAGACTTTACAGGAATAAAGTGTGCAGACTTACTGAGTTTATCGATTACAACCATGATGGAGTCATTCTGTTTCTGAGTTTTAGGCAATCCTGTTATAAAGTCGAGTGATATAGTCTCCCATTTCCATTCTGGTACTGGTAATGGCTGTAAGAGGTTGGCTGGATGCTAGTGTTCGACGTTAACCTGCTGACAATCTTGGCACCTAGCCAATTATTCCGCTGTTTTTCCCTTCATATTAGGCCAATAAAATAGTTTCCTAAGTGTTGTTATCGTTTTCTGGTAACCTGGGTGGTCAGAATACGACTTCTTATGCACTTCGTCCAAGATTGTTAATTTTAACCCTGCTCAATCTGGTATGTAAAGTCTGTTTTTAAATCGTAGCATCCCTTTCTCGTCGATACTTAGATCTGGTTTATCTGAGTTCGCGGTATTGTTTGGTAGTTCTTATGTTATTTTAGTATAGTTTTTGTCATCAACACCTGTCGTCCTTATTCTTTCTTCCAGATCACTATCTGCCCTGCTAATATTCATTTCAAACAATCCATGGATTCTTCTACTTAAAGCATCTGCTACTTTGTTTTCCTTGCCCTTGATATGTCTAACCTCGAAGTCAAATTCGCTTAAGAAGGCTAACCACCTTGCTTGCCTTGTATTAAGATCTGGTTGGTTGAACATATATTTCACCCCGCTGTTGTCCGTTAATAATAGGAATCTTCTTACCATTATGTAGTGTCGCCACATATTTAAGGCGTGTATTACTGCTGCCAATTCTAAGTCATGAATGACGTAATTTCGCTTGTGCTCTTTTAATTTCAGGGACTCATAACAAATAACATGTCCTTCCTGAGTTAGGAAACGACCTAGCCCTTCTTTACTCGCATCGACACATACGGTGAAGTCTTTATCTGGGTCTGCTACTTTCAATATGGATGTCGTTGTCAATAATTCCTTTAGTTTGTTGAAGTTGTCTTGACATTTCTCTGACCAGTTAAACCTGGTTCCTTTCTTTTGTAGTGATGTGATAGGGTAGGCTATCTTGGAAAACCCTTCTATAAACATGCGGTAGTATCTGGTGATTCCCATGAAAAACCGTATATCCACTACATCTTTAGGTACCAGCCATTCCATAATGGCTTTCATCTTTTCCGGGTCTACGACAATGCCCTCTGCTGAAATTACATGTCCAAGATATTGTATTTCTTTCTAATAGAAGGCACACTTGTCGAAATTGGTGTACAATTTGTGCTTCCTTAACGTTTGCATAACTATTCTTAAGTGTTCCTCATGTTCCTCCTCCATCTTTGAATAGACCAGGATATCGTCGATGAATACTACAACGAACTTGTCCAAGTACTCACTGAAAATACTGTTCATTAGGCACATAAACGTGGTTGGGGAATCAGTGAGTCTGAAAGGGACGACTACAAACTCGTAGTGTCCATATCTTGTCTGAAATGCTGTTTTGTTTATGTCCTCGTCTTTTATCCGAACTTGATGATAATCGGATCGTAAATCCAATTTTGAAAAGATCTTGGCCCCCCCTACCTTATCGAACAGATCATTTATCCTTGATAAGGGATATTTATTCTTAATAGTCATTTTTTTCAGTTGCCTATAATCGAGACATAGTCTTAGAGTACCGTCCTTCTTTTTCACAAAGAGGACTGGTGCTTCCCAAGGTGAGACACTTGGTTTGATATACTCTTTGTCCAACAATTCCTGTAGTTGTATTTTTAATTCTGCTAGTTCTGGTAGACTCATCTGGTAAGGCGCCTTTGAGATAGGGGAAGAACCAGGTAACAGATCTATGGAGAAGTCTATTTCCCTTCTAGGGGTAATTTTGGTATCTCATCCAAAAACATGTCTCTGAAATCACGTAGGACATCAAAGTCTTCCAACTTTGGCTTATCCTTCTTTTCTGCTAAACTCGTCACTTAGATGGCATAAACTTGACATCCTTTTCTCACACATGTCTTTAGTTGCATCGCTGAAATTTGTCTGATTGATACCGGTTTTGGTATACCTTGGGTTGTCCTAGTGGTGCCAAAATCATCTTTATAGCTAAGTATCTTTGTATAACAATTTAATATTGCTTTGTGTCGTTCCAACCAGTCCATCCCAATAATCATATCGTAAGATCCTAATGGTAGGATGTTCAGATCAGTTCTTATAGTTTGACCATCTAGGCTGAATTCAAAATCTAAAATATAGTTGATTACTTTCCTTTTTGTACCTGTCGCTAGTTGCACAAGCCATGATTTTGCGTGCTTCAGTCTCTTAAGTTTATTTGACTCTACTACCTTTTGAGTAATATAACTTAATGTTTCTCCGGGGTCAATTAAAATAGAAATTTGAGTGTCATGGATTTTACCTTCGACTTCTACCACTGAGGACTGGTGGTCAGCTTGTCGTCCATCGATGGCTGCATTTATCCGATGTAGGCTCCTGCCCATGTCTCCCACTGTTGAGGATTCTTGCAGGTTATGAACAACAGTTATGTTTGTTTAACTCAAACGTGGGCAGTTCCTCCTGAGATGAGGCTCTCCACATTCCCAACACTTTAATGGCTCATGGGAGTTGTCCCCAAACCTCCTCGTTCCCAGGTTTACCAGTTTTCCGCTTCCTTGCGTATTCAGAAGATTGGAGTGAAAATCCTTTCTCGAAAAACTCTTTGTTGTGTTCTGATAAGGAGCTGGCTGGTACCCCTTCTTCCGCTGGTTCATTCGATCTTGTTTCTTATCCTTCCAGGCTTTGGGAAACTCTGCTCGCTGTTTATATTGGTTATAGCACATTCGCTCTTTTCTGAATACTTCGCTTAAGGATTTGGGATTGTCAAACTAAATTCTGTCCCTGTAGGACTGTGGTAGACAACTTAGAAATCGCTGAATTTTTACTTTATCCTCCTGGATGTATGGTACGAACCTTAGCAGATCCAGAAATTTATTTATAAGGTCCTCCATTGTCATCTGTCTGAGTCGTAACTCGTAAAATTCTTTTTTCTTCTTTTCATAGTAATTTTCAGAAAGGTATTGTTTCTTGAAATACTTCTTAAAGTCAGACCATTGCAATTGTTTCTCCTTTAGACCCTTGGCCAATTTCAGATCTTGCCACCAAATACTGGCCTTCCCTTTTAGATTGTAGATCACCATCCTGACCTTCATGTTGCTAGAATAGTTGTAGATTTGGAAATATTTTTTGATGTCCAACAACCATGCCTCTACTTCTTCTCCTGTCCTGGATTCCCCATCAAAGATAGTGGGTTTAATCTTTTTAAATTCTCCTTCAAGGTGGTCTACTTGTTTTCTTTGTCTGTCAGTTTTAGTTCCATCTTCAGCTGGAGGTGTTCCTTCAAACAAACTATCTCCTTTTTTTGTTTCTGGCCCTGAGTTCTTGGAGGCTCTCTTGCTGACTTCTTCATTGTTATTATTGTCTTTTGGGATTTTCTTGGTCACTATACTACGCAGCAGGACATCGTTTATCTCCTGCTGTTCTTGTTGTGCCATCTTAAATTTTTCATTGTCGGCTTTAAAGATCTGTAGCTCAACAATTAGGTTCCTCATTGTTTCCAACACTTCTGTGGGTGAGCTTCCGTCACTATTCTGCCTTATATCTCTAGGAGGTCCTTGCTGTGGATTTTCTTCCATCCTGTTTTCTGCATTGTCTCGAGCTTCCATACTTATTCACCAAAACAGAGAAAGTTTTTTGTTTGTAACCACACAATTTATTAGTATTTTTTTTTTTTTAGAAAAACAATTATATACTAAGCACTACAGTGGTCCTGTTCAGGCCCAGTGTTGTAACTTTCACTCTAATACCATATGTAATGAACCTCAAAATTCTCCTAAAAAACAAAGTTTCTGTGGTACAATATTTGCTACTTAATTTCATTTAATCCACTCATGAGCCAGGTACTTACACTTTGTTTTTTTTGCTTGCATGACCTTATAACATACTAGCTTAATACTCTTGGCTTAATACCTTACAAAAATCGAGTGAAAGTATATTCTAATTCTTACTTTATTATAAGGGATTTATTATAATGCCCACACCTACCTATACGCTAGGATTGGAATTTCAATACCTTATTATAAGGGATTTACTATAATGCCTGGACCTACCTATACACTAGGATGGGAATTTCAGTCCCTTTATTTTAAATAGAATCGGACTATTGGATTTTTGGCGCATAAATTTATGTCTCGGGTTTTAAATGCTTATACACTACCTAACTGTGTCAACATCAGTCTTCAAGTCCTACTCATGGTACGTGATAGGAAAGGTTTTAAGGAGATTAATGAATGGTTTAGGAGTGGTTTCCAAGTGTTTTCCTTTGATGTCTCTACTTTAGTTATGTTACAACTTGTCCTTACCATAACAAACTGAACCCGATCATGTCTACGTCATTCTTTGCACAACTAAACTAACTAACTCCCTTCCACTTGCCGGAGTAACGAAAAGACAACTTCATGGTTTGGCAGCCGAATAGTTCACTTGACAGTCATAGTTTTACTGTTGGTTTACTTCGTATCTTCTGCATTTAGGGAGGTGGATGTACCTGTCAGGAGGAGTTTAAGACTCTATCCGGGAAATTAATTAAGGGTCCTACTAACCTCAGCCCCGATGTCTCTTTCTCCTGCTCCTCCCAATCTTGATGCGCCAGCTTGCCCTAGTGTAAGGTTTTGTACTTCCCTTGCTGAAAGAGTGTACTCATGCCTCTTAGGTCTTGGCGGTCTCATTTCTCCCTTGTTCCTTTGAAGGAAAGGGTTCTTTGTTATGCAAACTTCCACAGGGGAAAAAATCTGCCACCTCCATGAGCAACACTTGGTGCAGTCCACGACAATACCTGGTAAGTTTTATCTAAGGGATTGTCGTATTTCGGATTTGAACAAAGTTTGTTGTTTCTGGTTGAAAACGAGAAGAATTTGTTTTCTGTACACTTTACTATGGGTTACATACTTTCCTTACTCCCGATAGATTCTATGCGTTCTTTTATTTTAGTAGTGATAGTAGAAGAGGTTTTCTTACTATAACCATGAGTCGCAAAACCTCTACTTCTGTGAACCTATATTTCGTGTTCATTATTTGTGTCCCGTGGGTCTATTTCTGGTTTAATCCTTTGTTTACCCTATACTTAGCAACTGTAATCTGGAGTGACTCAGAGTAGTTCCGAATAGTTTACACCTTCGTCGTGCTCCAGGAACTAAAGGGTCCGAGTGGGTTCTGAACATATATGTTTCTCCTCCGTGTCTAGTGCATAACATTTGTAGGAAGGTAGTGATCTACTGGTAAATTATCCCTCGATGATGTTAGGTTATTCTCCATGATTAATTTTATTGGTGAAAAGTATAATACCATTCTTTTCATTCTTTGCTTTGTTCATCAAGAGTTTTTATCAAATGAATTCTTGCTCTTGAATTCGCAATGCTATTTTATTTTGTCAAGGAAATTATTTGACATTCTGTATAAAGGGTTTTCTCTGTATTAATGGTGGGGCTCTTACTGTTGCAAGGGTACCCACCAGGAGCTCCTGGACCCTTTTCTCCTCGGTCGGGGTTGACTACGAAGCAAAGCACTGTAATAGGAGGGTGTGGCATTTCATCCCTAAGTTAAGTGATCTGACCGCTATGGTTATCATTATTCCCTTTCGAGTTTATAAAACAAGATTCTACTTTGTAGTTTTTCTAATGTTTGTCGTGATGGCCGAATGCAGGTGTGCCCACTTCACAGCGCGGGTTTTGGCCTCTATTCATCTTGGCAAAGGTACTCGGGTTCCAAAATATGACCCTTCAACTTATTTCTGAAACCACGTCCTGGAGGTCTCGATTATGTTCGTAGTTTTCTGATATTAAGAGTAACCTTTATTCATGCACCGATTCCCTTTATCGGATAACTGAGGGTTTAATCCCATTTTTGTTTATCAAAGTTCCAATTTAAGGATATATATATGTAAGCATGATGTGGGAGACTTTTGAATGAAATTCTTGTTTTCTTTTTGTTTAAAAGAAATATTTACCCCAACAGAATCATTATTAGAGGTCTCGCATCTTCAGACTCTGCGTATTCGTATGTGTTTGTTTTGATCGGTTGCTTCTTCAACATGGATTGCATTACTCTGTAATTTTTGAGAATGCGAAGCGATTTAACAAAATGCTTTGTTTCCTTTCTGTGCACAACATATATAAGATATGTCATACGTTGTTAATGTAGTAGCGAGTTTATCTATCTGTTTTCTGTAGTATTATCCTAGCATGATTATATCGTCCAAAAATTAGGGTAATCTTACTCCTTGGATTACATTCATTCCCATATGCTTCATCATTCTCGACTGTATAAGTGAATTCTATTTACAGTTTGAAACATACATATGCATATAATAGCTCTGTTTGTGCATTGATATATATTCGACTCTGTTTAAAGTTTGAGACATATATGTGCATATGATAGTTATGTTTGTTCATTGATGCATATTCGACTCTGTTTAAAGTTTGAACATATAGGTGCATATAATAGCTATGTTCGTTCATTTGACTCTGTTTAAATTTTGAAACATATATACACATATAATAGCCATGTTCGTTCATTCGACTATGATAAAGTTTGAAACATATATACGCATATAATGGCTTTGTTCGTTCATTTGACTCTGTTAAAGTTTGAAATATATATACGCATATAATATCTCTGTTCGTTCATTGTTACATATTCGATTCTGGAAAATAAATCTGCAATTAAATCCTACAGTCTATTCACTGAATTTCGAACAGTCTTTGTCTAGGTTCTTGCATGCATACCAGCGTTAAGGATCCCACTATAACAATAACCAATTCGTTCTGCAGAGGTAGAATACTGAATATATAGGTACATCAAAGACTTACAATAGTTACACGACCATTAAAACAGATACTAGCACTCTTTCCATATAGCGATAACATGTACAATATCTCCAATATAAAATCATTCAGACAGATAGAGTTTAGAGTACATATCTGAACTAAGCTTGTAGAGAAAACAAATGGAACAACCACGTTCCTTCCAACCGTAGAATCGAGCAACCACGATTACTTGCCCAATTCACCCCCTAGCCTGACCATGAGTCCATAAGGGCGAACTTGGAAATCCCTCTACAACACTGTCCTTCAACTCAATCACCTTTTTCTCCTTGCCTCACACCCTTCGAGTGTTCATAACAGCAAGTGGAAAAAGAAAAACCAAAATAGACTCTTTTCCCAACATACTTAGCAGCGTCCTGCCTCCTCACATATGCTTATTTGTAACTTGCCTAGGTCCTTTCCCTTCCTTGGAATTTTCGCAGCTTCCTAAATCCCTGATTTTCAGGGGCTTCCAATGGCCAAATCACTAAATTTCCACTTGTAAAAATCAGCCCAGTGGTAGTTCCAACATGTTCCCCACACATGGAGTCATGGTCAGCTACTTTTAACATGGTTGTTCCATTTGTCTTCCTGCAATCAAAATAAAATATTATGTTTTCAAACAAGTGTCATATTCAAATAGTTAGTTGGGTCAAATCAGAGTTTTGCCCAATAGTCATAATAATTTATTACAATTAACAAATTCGAAATTCGGAATTGCCATAAATGGCAAAATTTTTCCAAATTCGAATTTACCAAAAACAGAATAATTTCCCAAAAATTTAAATTTCCAAATAATTTTATTTTGGGGGATGTCACAACTAATTTTATTTTAATACAAAAAACCACATATTCTCCACTTATAATTTAATCTCTTATTTATAAAAATCCAACATTAAAAAATAAAAATAAAAATATTCAACAATTGTTTCATAATTGTGAAGAGAAAAATAATTAAATAACTCTCATTCAGCCATTTTTTGGGAACATTGGGAACGTGGATATTAGTGTCAGAATTGGTAGAAGTTTCCTCCAAATTTGCAAGAAACATCAAGTTGGGAGCCCCAATATTATATAATAAAAATATAGATAAAAAAATATTTTAGATTACAATGTATAGAAATAATGATACATTTTAAATTTTATTTCAATAAAATTGAAGGTCAATAGAGAACAATGTTGCTTCCACTTGAACAACTACATTGTCAAAATTACTAATTTAATTTGTGTTAATAATTATATGAATATATTTAACACAATACTGAAACTTTAATATCCATAAATGAGAAACAAAATACATATATAAAATTTTAACATATTTTCAAAATTAAACCTTACATATATAAATTTCAAACATCTTTGTAAATTTGAAGTAGTATTCTTGTTTTGATTGGAAACAGTTAAATAATACTACTCTTGTAATATGAAATACAATAAAAATCAATGAAATTGTTAGTTGATAACAACAACACGAGCAAATGCTTGCCATGGACATGGTATTGATTTATTGACTTTCACGTTTAGTGGGAATCGATGCAAAGGTAAACCTACTAGTTGCAGTTTGTATTGAGTGAGGCCCTCACAGAGGTAGCCAACCCAAGGACTTGACCTCGAGACCTCCTGCTTGCAATACATGGCTCTCAACCACTTAAGCTAGCCCTCCGAGCAGTATTGTGTGTTAAAGACCAATGCAAATTTATCTTAATTATGGATATATCATAAACCGAATTCCTCAAGGTACAAATCTTTTTCAAGTTCTTTCAATCTAAAAAATGTTTCCACCTTGAAGGGATCCAGATTTAAGATGCATCTATGCTCATTCTTAATGTGTGTGTGTTTGTGTACAACTTGTCAAATCCATGTTGAACACATAACAAATTACACACCTCCCTCATACTGAGTAGCACACCATTGAAATGTTTTAATCATCATAAATGTGTTTACTTTCAAATGCTTTATATATATATATATAGATGGGCGCTCACACGAAGAGGATGGACTGAAAAGTGGTAATGGTGTGCCCACAAATGTTCTCATGCAAGAACATGCTCACGTTCTAAAAAAAACATGCACGCATTCATGAGCTTATAGCTTCTACATTCCCTGAACCACCACCAATATTACTAGATTAACACCAAGTTAGATTTCTCAGGAACATGTGCACATTCCTAAGAATGGACACATGCTCTATTAATGCACACAAATTCCTATGGGGCAATTTGGTTTTATAGGCCGTGACCAATCCATTTCACCAATAGACCATGCCATACATTTTGAGGGTTATTGAGAAAATTTAGGAGTGGAAATTGAGGAAAACTTCATAAATCACTTTCAGACTCTACTGACATGATCATCAATTGATTCCAACTAGATATTTTGATTGAATTTCATTTTTTTTATTTCATAATATGGATCCTAGAGAAAACCCAAACCCAACATCATCACATAAAGACACATAAAACCCCAACCCACAACCAAAAAACATAAGCATGGAAATTGATGCACGGTTGAGGTCTCTTAGAATCCTTGTACAAGACTTGCGAAATACCAAAGATCCCTCATGGTTGTCACTAGCCACATCCCTAGGCATTATTGTATCTTGTATTGTGAATGGACAAGGCCAATTAATATGTACATTTTCCATTATAGGGCTAGCGTGTATGTATATTACATAATGGGTCTAGATAAAAACAAAGTTAGAGAACTCTACATTCCAAAACAAGGATTGATGACATTATTTATTGACTCGAGAACTGGATTACAACGACCAGTTAGAAAGCGATGCATTTGTAAGGATTGGTGCACCTACCAACCATTTTTAGAAAATTGGATGGATATGTGTGTTACGGTATTTGGAAAGCCTCCTTGCAATAATAGGGAGGCACCTTTGTATTTTCTTAGAAAATTATGGGCAGAGTTTATTTTAAATCAGCATGTCATCTACTTTGACATTGGTGAATTTCAAGCGGTGGTTTGTGGATCCATGCAGGATAGAAATAAAAATTCTAGGTGTGACCCATTGTCAGGTCTTTGTCCTCCTAGGCGGAGGCCTAATCCCCCTTCCCAAAATCCTCCCATAACATAAAGTATCATCCAAAGCTAGACATCCATATCCACCTTGACCTTTAGTCTGGTGCAACACAACACATTTATATAATTATCCCACAAAGCGTGACCTTCAGGTGATGTTAAGGGAGGGGTTAGGACTTCAAACCTTGCAATAGAGTCCAACCAAGAGAGGCAACATGGTCAGAGAAGGAATTCCCATCCTAGTTCATGTGACCCTTGTAGATGCTTGAGTTGCGAGCAAACTTGTTATGGCCCAATGGGGGCCACTAGACATGAAAGTTTCATGGATGAGGTTAGTCTCTCTCTCTCTCTCTCTCTCTCTCTCTCTCTNGTGTTTTTTATTCTATATTTAAATATATGACGTTTGCAGTTTCCATGCTCGGATGTTAGACCCTTGATGCCGACAGATGCATCAATGTCAATTTACGCCACCGATGTAGCAGTAGCATCAACTTGCTTGTTTTGTATAGCACACACAGGTATATTGGAACAATCAATTCATGAATTAAAATGATCTTTCCTAAAAAAAAATTCATATGTCTTCAGTTAATGTTCTAGATTCTTTTAATTTAAATGTGCATGTGTTGTAGAATGGATGTTATCTTGACCTTGCTTAACCAAGTATACACTTCCACTTTGTTGCAATATTTATATTGTTGGGTATAGTTGTAGCCTTCATTTAAGGTTGTAAGTGTGACCTATGAGAGTTGTAGCACTCATTTAAGTTAGAAACACTTTTTGTTTCACTCGAAAAAGTTTTCATTTTCCCATGATACGACCATTTCAGTCAGATCCGGAGGTATAAAGGCTCAACATGCTCCTTTTAATTT
>SNQJ01S0002695.1:411298-426409 GCA_010110895.2 Picea sitchensis
GTCTTGGATTGCATCACCGGGTTTTTTGAGATATTGATGGAACTTGTATTATCACAAGATACTGGAATGGGCTCATCATACTCAACCTGTATATCTGTCAAAGTTTGTTTCATCAAAAGAACCTGTGTACCTGCAATATACTCTGCCTCAGCTGTAGATAGAGATACCGATGATNCATAAGAGTTTGGATTATGGTATCCAAACTCTTATGTTCCTTTGAGATATCTAAATATCCTCTTTACTGCTAATACATGTGATTCCTTTGGTGCTTCTTGAAATCATGCCACCTGGTCAACTGCCTGTATTACATCTAGTCTAGATGTTGTCACATATAGTAGGTTGCCAATTGTTGACCTATATTGCCTCTGATCTATAGACTTTGAATCATCATATTTTCTCAAATTACAACTAGTTTGCATGGGAGTGATAACTGGTTTGCAATCTTCCATTCTTAACCTCTTTAACATTTCTCTGATATACTTGGTTTGAGAAATAAAAATTCCTTGGTTGATTTGATGACGCAGCACGCACTCGCAAACGTGCCCTGCTCACAAGATCTTCTCTTCCTCATGGCCCGAAGAGCTTTAATGCTCCTCTATTTCCCTATCGGGAAATCTGCACCCACAAAACCTTTCACACGATCCCCTCTCTGCACTCGGAGGATCGGACTTCGCGACTTCGCGAGGTCAGTGGTCAAGCATTGTACCCTTGAGTCTCTGAGACCTGACGACAGTCAACTTTGACCTTCCCCTCTATTTTGGAACTTTTCTTATCACGATTTCGCCACTTGCGATATCAAGCAACTTGGTACTCTGACTCCCGAGTCCCGATATGTCGATTACCCGACACACGCGTGAGTTGACTTTTCCACACTTTGTCACCTCATCGGAATTTCGGATTTCGCTATATTGCAAATCCTGATGTTGATGGTTCGGGACTCCTCACTGCGAAACTCCAATATGAAGTGTCACCTATCCACGTCACCAACTCTTTTGGCCCCACACTGTTTACGTAGCCGTCAGGATATCGCGTATCGTGATTTCGCGATCCTTGCTACCAAATCTTCGACTCTTCTCTCACGAAATTCTGATAGGCGATTCCGCAAGTGATCCAACGGCCCTGGCTAGCTTGGATCAACAACTCTATCTATCCTGAACTTAAAACCTCGGGAATACTCACTGTATCTTCCTTTCCTTTCCGCGAGATCTGACGGCTCACGGGATGTCGTGAATTCTTCTCGAAGAATTCCGACTGTCCGTTCCTCCTTGGTGAAATCTACGAAATAACTAAGTGTTCCCCTCCATGGAACTCATTCACCTGCACACAAACCTACGACGCTTGTTTGAATACTCCACGACACAAACTTCTTGTGCTTTCCCTTGGTTATGACTCGAAGGTCCTATACCTTCTGAGCTTTACCAACTCTATGTCCTCTTAGAAACTCTCTTGCTCGCACTCCTTCCGACAACCTTCAGACACTTTTAGTACTGAACTTATTTTGACTCTGCTTTCACCTGTAGCAGTCCTTCAACTCTTACTTAGGTTCGCAACCCTGAACTTCCCTCGGCCTGCACACTCCTTGCACGACTCCTATGCCCAATTGCACCTTTGAGAGAATGAGAACAAAAGCAACCCTATCTGAACCACCTGTCAATGCACTCCTTGCGGACAATTTGACTGCACTCCTTGCAGGAATCCTCTGGCTCAAATAGAGAAACAATTGAAACTCATTCCTTCTTCCTCTCAGACTTCAATTCAAACATGAAATCATATACACAACATATAAAGCAAATGTATAACAGGAAGCAAACATTCATGAGCATATCATTTAGCATCAATACATAGAGAATAACTCAAACCATGAATTTGAATCAACTTCTTTCTATTAATCCAAATATCTGTACATGGGTGTTCTTACACAGCTCTCTACATTCTTTCCTTATCATTTCTCAGAATAATGTTACAATACACAATGAGGGTGTCTATATCCCGTTTCCCTCTTGCGCTCTCAAACAGTCTAATCTAGAATTAATTTCTATCTACCTGTATTAACTATCTTAAATGCCTTCTACCTACTAAGGACGAGAGCTAAAGGCTCAAGGTCCATTTACAATATAAAAATGCACGTCATCTTAATGACTCATTTAAGATCGCGCAATAACTTCCAAGGCAATTTTCAAAATTTGTACTGGCGCTCGTCCAGCTGTCCTCCACTTCCGCGCTGGCTCGCTTGATGTGGGAGATGCTCCTGCATCATACTCCCTCGCTTGAAACTTTCATGGGATCTTGTCTATGAGCTCTTGCACGGTCTATCCATGCTTCTATATCTCTGCTTCAGTCTCCCAGCTGGCATCTTCAACTGGATGATTCTTCCATTTGACCAGATACTCAAAGTATTGCTTTCGCCTGGTCCTTTTACTCACTCTCTTGTCCAGTATGCACTCCATCTGCGGCTTCTCTGCAATTGGCATCTGTTTCTTCCACTGGATCACTGGCTACTCATCTCTAGTACTTGCTTCTCCAACTCTATATGGGTACAAATCCAAGATATTGAATATCGGAGAAACTCTGATTCCATCGGGTAATTCAATCTCGTACGCGTTCACCCCATATTTCTTCAAGACCTTGCATGGCCCGATTTTTTTCGTCTTCAGATTATTATATGTTCCTCTAGGGAACCTTTATTTTCTCAAATGTGCTAGAACTAAATCACCAACCTCAAACTGAAGTTGTCTTCTATGCTGATCTGCTCTGCACTTATACTCCTGGCTTGAATTCTGCAGTCGCTCCTTCACCTGGCTGTGAAGTTCTTTCATCGCTTCTGCGAACTCTTCTGCACTAGCACTCCTAGTCGCAGTCTGTTCTGAATCCCTCAATTCAGAAATTCCTCTCAGCTGCATGCCATAGACAACCTAAAATGGACTCTGGCCTGTGCTTCTATTCACTGAGTCATTGTACGCAAATTCTGCCTGTGGTAATATATTGTCCCATTGGCTATGGTGCTCTGTCACCAAGCTTCTCAGCAAGTCTCCCCCAGACTTATGTTTACCACTTTTGTCTGCTCATCTGTTTGAGGATGATAACCTAAACTAAACAACAAGTTAGTTCCCATCTTCTTCCATAAGGTCCTCCAGAAATGACCTATGAATTTCGTGTCTCGATCCGAAATTATGCTTCTCGGCAACCCATGAAGTTGAATGACCTCTTTGAAAAACAGATTAGCAATGTGAGTTGCGTCACTGGTCTTCTGACATGGAATGAAGTGTGCCATCTTGGAAAATCTATCCACCACCAAAAAGATTGAATCAACACCTCTTTGTGTTCTAGGCAACCCCAATACAAAATCCATGCTAATCGCATCCCACGACCTCTCTGGTATGGGCAATGGTTGATAGAATCCTGCATTCTGTCTCCTTCCCTTCGAATGTTGGCAAATTTTACATCTTTCCACAAACCTCTTGACCTTTGATCGCATTCCTGGCCAAAAGTATGACTCGCTCATCTTTGCGAATGTTTTGTCATGACCAAAGTGCCCTGCTAATCCTCCACTGTGTTTCTCCTTCAACAGATTCTCTCTCATGGAGCATTTTGGAATACACATTTGATTGCCTCTGAACAACAATCCTTCCTGGATCATGTACTCTGCCCACTGGCTTCTATCTCTAAGAATTGGATTCTCATCTCCTTCATACGCCTCTCTAAAATCCTGATCATCTGCATACATGTCCCTGAGATCATCAAAACCTAATGTTTTGACTTTGAACTCCTGCAATAGCAAACACTTCCTGCTCAAAGCATCAGCCACTTTGTTAGTAGTACCAGAAATATGTTTAATCACAAAAGTGAAATTATGCATATACTCAACCCATTTAACATGTTTCTGATTCAACTTTTCCTGTTGAGTCACAAACTGTAGTGCATGATTGTCACTGTACAAGACAAACTCTTTCGGGATCAAGTAATGCCTCCATTTCTTCAATGCTTGAATGATAACATAAAATTCCTTATCATACGTGGAGTACTTCAATTTCGCTTCATTCAACTTCTCACTGAAATACGCTATCGGCTTGTCTTCTTGACTCAAGACTGCCCCGATTGCAAATCCACTTGCATCACATTTCACCTGAAATGTCTTCTGGAAATCTGGCAACACCAAAACTGGCTATTCCGTAATCTTCCTCTTCAATAGATTGAAACTCTTCTCAGCCTCTGCTGTCCAGTGAAAATACTTGTGTCTTTTCTTCACTGTATCCATCATCGCTGCGCTAATTCCACTGAAATTCCTGATGAATTTTCGGTAGAAACTAGCCAATCCGTGAAAACTTCTCACCTCGACAATATTTTTTGGTGATGGCCAACCTTTGATCACTTCCACCTTATCTAGATCCATCCTCAACTCATTTTATGAAATAACGAACCCCAAATAAATGAGCTACGTCTTCATGAATGAGGACTTTTTCATATTTATCAACAACTTCTCCTGCTATAGTTTCTGGATCACTGTAGCCAAATGCTTCAGATGCTCTGCCACTGATTTACTGTAAACCAGTATGTCATCCAAATATACAATGACAAATTTCCCGATAAACTCCCTTAGGACTTCGTTCATCAACCTCATGAAGGTACTCAGTGCATTTGTTAAGCCAAACGACATAACAAGCCATTCATACAACCCTTCTGTTGTTTTGAATGTTGTCTTCCATTCATCACCTTCTCTCATGCGAATCTGATGATAACCAATTTTCAAATCAATCTTTGAAAAATATTTTGCTCCACTTAAACAATCCATCAAATCATGCATCCTCGATAATGGAAATCTGTACCTGATGGTTATCTTGTTAATCGCCCTTGAGTCAGTACACATCCTCCAGCCTCCGTTTTTCTTCGGACTGAGTACTTTTGGAACAACACACAGACTCAAGATTTCTTTGATCAAACCTTTGTCCAACAAATTCCGGACTTGCCTTTTAACCTCCTCATTCTCTTGCAGCGTCAATATGTATGCGGCTTTGTTTGGAAAACTGGCTCCTGGTATGAGATCAATGTGATCACTCACACTCCTCATCGGTGGCAACGAATGAGGTAGTTCGTCCACTACTATATCAACGAACTCTTCCAGCAGTTCCTGAACCTCATCTGGTAAATCATCCACTCTTGTGCTAGTCAGAACAATCCTAGGCTTTCTAACCACAAAGAACTGTGGAGCTTCCTTCTTCTTAACCTCTGTAAGAAGTTCCTTCCCACTCATGAGAAGTATAGTGTTTCTTACTTCCGGCTTCACCTCTTTATCCTTTATCGGAAGCAACATGCGTGTCCTCCCATTCTTCTCCAGGGTGTATGTGTTCATTCGCCCATCATGAATCACATTTCTGTCATATTTTCATGGTCTACCCAGCAATAGATGACAAACATCCATAGGAATGACATCACATAATATCTTATCATTATATCCTCCTATCTTGAACTCAACTAAACATTTTTTAGTGATAGTTACCTGATGTCCTTTTTGTAGCCACAAAACTCTGTATGGGCTTGGATGATCAGTCATCTCCAGCTCCATCTTTTCTATCATATCTGTAGATACGATATTATCCGTGCTACCACTGTCTACAATGACCTTGCATACCTTGTCCTTGGTCTTGCAAGCAGTCCTAAAAAGTCTGGTCCTTTGGACTGAACTCTCCACCTCTTTCTCGGGTGTCAAAAGGACTTTTCGCATCATGAGTGATCTTCCGCCTTCAGCATCCCTCTACCTCAACATCCCGCCTCTGTGCCTCGGTGATGTGAGCTTCTCCAATGTCCTTCCTTTTCTTTGGACACTCATAAGACTTGTGCTCATTCTTCCCACATGTGAAGCATGTGATTACTCCACCTCTTCCTCTTCCTCTGCCTCTAGTACGAGGAAAAGTGTTGTTGTCAGCATAATCTCCTCTCTGCTCATTATGCTGTCCTCTTTGTTCAACATATTTCTGCCCTCGCTGTGAGGTTCCACCTCTCTCTACTTTACCCTGAGGTTTCTTCCATTCCTCTTTGGGCTTCTGATATTTGTCCTGGGAAACTTCCTTGCCTTTGGGATGACTTCTACCTTGGCCCCTCTGAATCTGTTTTTGGCTCAGCTTCTCCTCAGCTTTCAGAGCCATCTGATAATCATCTTCCACCATTCGTATGGTTACCATGCTCATCTCATCCTGGATATCATATCTCAGGCCATTCATATATCTGGCAACTTTTTCATCATCTTTAGATGACCTGCCCTGATGTTCAGTTTATAGAATTCCTCAGTGTATTCCTTCACTGTCATCAGCTTCTGTCTTAGGTTCTACATTCTCCTGAACAGAGTAATTTGATAATCCCTGGGGATGAATTTCGCCTTCATCTTCATGATCATTCTGTCCCAGCTCTTGATCTTTTGTTTGCCCTTGCAGCGTCTGTCAGCTTGTAGTTCATCCCACCAGAATGATGCATGTCCTTTCAAGCGTGTGATAGCATTCTTGACTTTCTTGTCTTCTTCGACATCTTCATAGTCAAAGTATGTGTCTAGAGCTCTAATCCAATCTAGAAGCTCCTCTTCATCCAGATTTCCCTCGCAAACTGGAATGCCCATTTTTTCTCTTGCTCCCATCCTGGCAATAGCTCTGATCAAACGTTCGTTTGATGCATATTCGGCTGCAACTTATTCTTCACGTTCAACCTCAATCTCACTTTTGGAATCACTCATATCCCCTACACTAACTGTGCGTCTTTGCGCTGTCTCCATATCTTCAAGTCTAGCTCGGAGATCACGCATTTGTCTCTCCATAGCTGGATCTGTTATCTACCTGCCTATTCTTCATGACATTTCCCTATCCTCTGGTGGATCGGGTGATTGCACTTCCCTTCTCCTTGGTGGCATGGTGAATTCTCTTTTCCCCTGCTACAGAAAGAAAAGAACCATTCTGTGCTCTGATACCACTTGATGTCGACGCCCTTCGAACCCACCCGTAGGTCGGAAGGTCTACGTCAACTCATAGGATCTCCTCTTCCTCATGGCCCAAAGATCTTTAATGCTCCTCTATTTCCCTATCGGGAAATCTACACCCACAGAAACTTTCGCGCGATCCCCTCTCTGCACTCGGAGGATCAGACTTCGTGAGGTCAGTGGTCGAGCATTGTACCCTTGAGTCTCCAAGACCCGATGACAGTCAAATCTAACCTTCCCCTCTATTTCGAAACTTTTCTTATCATGATTTCACCACTCACGATATCAAGAAACTCGGTACTCTGACTCCCGAGTCCCGATATTCCGATTACCCGACACACACGCGAGTTGAATTTTCCACACTCTGTCACCTCGTCAGAATTTCGAATTTCGCTATATCGCGAATCCTGATGTCTATGGTTCGAGACTTCTCACTGTGAAACCTCGATATGAAGTTCCACCTTTCCATGTCACCAACTCCTGTGGCCCCACACTGTTTACATAGCCGTCGGGATATCGCATATCATGATTTCGCGATCCTTGCTACCAAATCTTCGACTCTTCTCTCACGAAATTTCGATAGGCGATTCCGCGAGTGATCCAATGGCCCTGGCTGGATTGGATCAATGTCTTTATCTGTCATGAACTTAAACCCTCAGGAATACTCACTGTATCTTCCCTGCCTTTCCGCAAGATTTGATGGCTCACGGGATGTCGCGAATTCTTCTCGGAGAATTCCAACAGTCCGTTCCTCCTTGGTGAAATCTATGAAATAACTAAGTGTTCCCCTCCATGGAACTCATTCACCTGCACGCAAACCTACGACGTCTGTTTGAATACTTCACAGCACAAACTTCCTATGCTTTCCCTTGGTGATGACTTGAAGGTCCTATACCTTCTGATCTTTACCAACTCTGCATCCTCTCAGAAACTCTCTTGCTCGCACTCCTTGCGGCAACCTTCAGACACTTTCAGTACTGAACTTCTTTCGACTCTTCTTTCACCTGCAGAAGTCCTTCAATTCTTACTCAGGTTCGCAACCCTGAACTTCCCTCAGCCTGCACACTCCTTGCATGGCTCCTGTGCCCAATTGCACCTTTGAGAGAATGAGAACAAAAGCAACCCTATCTGAACCCCCTGTCAACGCACTCCTTGCGGACAATTTGACTGCACTCCTTGCAGGAATCCTCTGGCTCAAATAGAGAAACAATTGAAACTCATTCCTTCTTCCTCTCAGACTTCAATTCAAACATGAAATCATATACACAACATATAAAGCAAATGTATAACAAGAAGCAAACATTCATGAGCATATCATTCAACATCAATACACAGAGAATAACTCAAACCATGAATTTGAATCAACTTCTTTCTATTAATCCAAATATCTGTACATGGGTGTTCTTACACAACTCTCTGCATGCTCTCCTTATCAATGCTCAGAATAATGTTACAATACACAATGAGGGTGTCTATATCCCGTTTCCCTCTTGCACTCTCAAACAATCTAATCTAGAATTAATTTCTATCTACCTGCATTAACTATCTTAAATGCCTTCTACCTACTAAGGATGAGAGCTAAAGGCTCAAGGTCCATTTACAATATACAAATGCGCCTCATCTTAATGACTCATTTAAGATCGCGCAACAACTTCCAAGGCAATTTTCAAAATTTCTGCTAGCGCTTGTCAAGCTATCCTCCGCTTCCGCGCTGGCTCGCTTGATGTGGGAAATGCTCCTGTATAATTTGACGTATCCAAAGTCCCATAAAGAAGGACAGTTCTCCAAGTAACAATATTTCAAATTCATTCTTCATGTCTTTTGCAAATTTCTAGCTTAACCTGTCATCATCACTACCAAAAATAATATCATCAACATAAACTTCAATTAATAAAATATTACCTTGACTTACCTTGATGTAGGGGTTGTTGTCTGCACTTCCTTTTCTGAACCCTACCTGCTGCAGATACTTATCCAGTCTGGAGTACCATGCTCTAGGAGCCTGTTTTAGACCATACAAGGCCTTCTTTAATTTACGCACATAGTCTGTGTTCTCTGACAATTGAAATCCTTCTGGTTGTTCAATGTAGACTTCTTCTTCAAGTTCCCCATTCAAAAAAGTTGATTTTACCTCCATCTGATATACTTTAACATTTTTGGAGCATGCATAAGCTAAAAGAAAACAGATTTCTTCCATTCTGGAAACTGGGGCAAATGTCTCTTCAAAGTCTATTCCTTCAATTTGTGCATATCCTTTACATACCAATCTAGATTTGTTCCTTGTAACATGTCCATATTCATTCAATTTATTTCTAAAAACCCATTTTGTGCCGATCACTTTCTTATTCTTTGGTCTTGGAACCAATTCCCAAGTGTCATTTTTCTCTATTTGATCCAATTCTTCATCCATGGCCTTATTCCAAAATTCATCCTTGCTGACTTCTTCAAAACAATTTGGTTCAATTGTAGATAAGAGTGCTAGGTGTGTTTGTTCTGGTGAACGGATTTTTCTTCTAGTCTCAATTCCTGCATCTTTATTTCCAATAATTTGATCTAAAGGATGATTCTTTTCTACTCGTTTGATAGCTGTCTTTGGAGATACTTG
Source organism: Picea sitchensis (assembly GCA_010110895.2). Lineage (NCBI taxonomy): Eukaryota > Viridiplantae > Streptophyta > Pinopsida > Pinales > Pinaceae > Picea > Picea sitchensis. The sequence goes on from SNQJ01S0002695.1 coordinate 420,862, forward strand.
TTGAACTTGCTCTTCTACTTCTGTCGTATTCTCTTCATCTTCATCTTCCTCTTCTTCTTCTTTTTCATCTTCTTATTCAAAAATTTGTTCCATTGATTTGTTTTCTTCTTTCTTTGATTCTGGTTTTCTTGTTTCATCAATTGTTACGTTGATGCTTTCCACAACTTTGTTTAATATTAGATTGTAACACTTGTATGCTTTCCTTGTACTTGAGTAAGAAACAAGTATTCCTTTGTCCACAAGAGAGTCAAACTTTCCCATTCTGCCATCTTCTCTTTTGATGTAGCATTTGTGAAAACTAGAGTTCTTCACATTTCGTGGTCTTCCTTTCCATAGCTCATAGGGAGTTTTATCCAGGTGTTGTTTATGAGAATTACTCTGTTTTGAATGTGAGCTGCTGTATGCACTGCCTGTGTTCAAAGTTGACAAATATTTTTTGTCAACTTTGAATCCATTATCATTGTTCGAGCCATTTCTTGTCTGTCTGTTTTTCTTTCAACAACTCTATTACGTTGAGGTGTCCTAGCGATGGAAATTTCCTTTTATTCCATGATTGTTCTGGGTAGTCCATAAATTCCTTTGAGGGTGAATTCTCCTCCATTATCAATCTTAAGCATTTATTCTTGAATCCATCATTTCAACCATTTCCTTGCAGATCTTAAAATTTTCAAAAGCTTGATTTGTTCTTGAGAAAGCAAATTGGAGTCATTCTTATTATAATCATCAACTAATAACATAAGTATCTCACCTTTTCAAGACTTTTGTTGTAGTTGGTCAACTAGATAGTATGCACAATTTCTAGTGGTTTTTGTTGTTCCGTTCTATTTCTTTGATTTCAACCGGTCTTTGTTGTTTGCTTGCTTTCCTTGTTGGCGGTGCTTGCACAAAGTGTTAGTTGGTTTAGGTGATGCGGGGCATTTCTCATTTGCTTCTCTTTTGCTAACGACTTAGGGTTATAGAAATGCATGTGACCCATTCTTACGTGATATAGCCAACTTTCATCTTTCTTTCCTAGACAACACTTTTTCATTTCAATTTCACTTAACACATATATGTTGCTTGAAGTTCTTGGTGTGACAAATTTCCATGAACCTTCTTTTCTTATCTCACACTTTTGTGAATTGAAAGTAACTTTATGACCTTGGTCACACATTTGACTTATATTTACAAGATTATGTTTCATATATTCTACTAGTGGGAACATTTTGCGCCTTTCATTCTTGTTCCCAATTGAACTATGCCTTTTCAATGATTTTGGATGAATCATCATTTCAAAGGAGACTGATCCATATATATCCTTCCGGTAATAATAGGAAACTTGTGTCTCTATCACTGTCATGTGTTTCGAACGTACTGTCAACATACCAACCATGTTTCTTGTTTGGCTTGTAAAGCGTGTGCATTCTTCATTGCTATCTTGATCTTGCTTTCTTATCCATGTCATTTTGAGGTTCTTGTTTGTGACAATGTTGTTGAGGTTCTTTAGGAGGAAGTGTCATTCTGCAATTTTTGGCCATGTGTCCAAAATTGTTACATTTATCAACATTCAGCCAGTTCTCAAGATTCAAACCTATTGTAACTTCTTCTCTATGTTTCACTAGGTCTTCTTGAATAACCTTTTGTGTATGGCTCTCAAAGTGATTATTGTTCATGTTGTTAGCTCGCAATTTACAACTTTATGTCCAAAATTATTACATGCATAACATAAACCAAAAATATAGTTTGATACACAGTAGTTGAAGATCTTATGAAAGGAGGTGCTCTTATGAATCCTTCTTCTTCTTGAGAATTACGTCTATCTATTTTGATTAAATCACGAGATCTTCTCATTGGAGGAGTGTCCTGTAATCTTTCTTGTATATTTTTATCCTTTGATTGTTTAGCATAACTTTTTTGTATTTTTTTCTTGCTGTTGTTTTTGGAGCTTGATCCCTTTTCTGATTGTATCAGAGTTCAAACTTGTCAAGATAAGATTTTTATTGATAATGTCATCGAGAACTTTGATCTATTCTACATATTTTTCTTTTGAATATTCTTTCTTAGTGTGACAATCTTTGCTTCGGGTTCCAATGATCGATCCTTTCTTCTAGTTGTTCTTTAGGTGCTTCTTCAATTCTTTATCTTCTTCTATTTGAACCTTCAATTTGTGATCATTTGTTCCTAGTTCTTGTGTGTCTTTTTCTTATCTAGTTATGTAGTTTCTTGTTTTCTTCTTTTCTCTTCTAATAACTTCTATGGCACTCGTGATTCTTCGAGTCAACTTATGCCTCTTCAATTTCTTCTTCATATTCTTCTTGATATTCTTCTTCGAAGTATTCTTTATTAGAGTCTTCTACTTCCATGAATAGAATTCTCTATTCGCTATCTTGACTTCATCTTCATCGATGATGAGATGTCTTCTTTAGTGCAAAAGTTTTTCTTGAAAAATTTCTTTGTAGTTCTTTACATTTATATGTTTGTCTGCCTTTTAGTAACCTTCATCATTTCTCTTTTCTTATGAGGACATTTGTTATAAAAGTAATGTCAAAATAAAATATTATCAATTCCTGTTAAAGTCTTTTGACAAAGTTAGCCATGCTGCATCATCTTCAGTAATGTCCTTCTTCTTTGCTATATTATTATTGTTCCTTTTTTCTTTTGCTTTGATCTTTTGGATGCTTTGAGAACGCTTCTTTTACATATGAATTTTCTTGTTCAGTTCTCATCTCATATCTTTGTGAAGATTCATGCGGTTCATCCATGCCCATTGGTTAGATCGATCTTTCTTCTGATGTGATATCAGGGTTGAATATCATTGAAAGAAATATTAGTACCTTTTGAAACGATTACAGATTATTGATTTCTTCTCCCAATCCTATGAGTTGCATTCACCCGTTTTCATTGACTCTCATAAGAAGTAGGCTGTGATATGTTTATCTTCCTTCATTTTAGTTGTTGAGGCCGACCTACGTAAGTTTGAAGCTTTGCTTCTTTGACTTTTGAATCACCTTCATAAATATTTGACTTGTCCCAAATGTCTTTAGAATGGCCCCTGATAATGCAACTTTGGTGAATACCGTATCTTTGAGACCATTCAAAGTGCATTTATAGCTTTGGAACTATTCTCACCGAGGTTTCACTACTTTGTCATTTGTTGGTGGAATTTTTGGTGCTGTGTATCCATCTATAGTTGATTTCCAAACTTGAAATCTGTGTTACTGTATATATGTCTTCATCCTTATGCTCAAAAACATGCTTGTCCATCAAGCGTGGTGGTATTCCCATTTTTTATCACGGTTGGTACTCTCCATGATCTACCTTTCGATTGGATTTAAATTGATTTCACGAAGGAACCTCATTACCAATTGTTGGATTCGGGGGTGAATTAGTAATAATAAGCGTGATTATAATCCCTTTTCTTCAAATGTTATATCAATGTAAAATTATTATCAATAATGAGCAGTAATAAACAATCACATACACATTACACTGGTGTTTTGTGGAAACCCAAATCGGGAAAAAAAAAAAAAAAAAAAAAAATGTTTTTCTTATATGTCTTGAAGAATTACATTCATTGGAAGCACCAACTTCTTTGTTTTCCGGTACGCAACTAGAAGGGCTCAACCCCTAGTTTCTCGGGCTAGGCGAGGGAAGCTCAACTCTCCAATTCTCTAGCTACAACTAGAAGGAGGCTACAACCCCAATGTTCTCCAACGTGTCACACTATCAGGTAGAGATATACCACTATAAACACAGTACCAATAAATCTAAACCATGCATAAAACATGCATCAAACTTTGTAATCAACACAGTACCATAAAAAAGTGCATCAACCAGCCACCAACTTGTATCAACTGTTACCGCTAAACAAGTGCATCAACCATGCACCAATACGTAATCAACTTGTACCATAAACAAGTGCATCCAACCATGTCTGAAGTATGCTTCTGCCAATCATGTGTAACTACTCATCAACTATGACTGATCAATATGTAACATAATCAACTATACATCTCATGTATGTCAGCCAACTCATCAACTACTTGTCTCAACCATGTACTCAACATGTGTACCACAACCAAACTCCTCATCAATTTCATCATCCAAATATGATTTGTAGCTCTATAATAGACTTGGTGTATATTATCACATTCTTTCAAACCTTCCTTAACTAAAAACAAAGAGACTAGCATTTTCATCAAAATTTTTTTTAATTAAAGCACATGCCTAGTTTGGATTAATCAACAACCCTAACTTGAGTAATCATAACTTTTGAACTGTAATGTATAAATATATGAAACTGATACACAATTTTCTTCAATGTGTTTTATGAAATTTATCAAGTGTCACTACTTGGAACCTCTCGAGAAAAGAGGTTATAGGAAAAATGGCATACAACTAATGGCTGAATGTCTTATTCTAGTGAGTGACCTTGTAGAGTGTGGCCAGCACAAAATATTTGATGAATTGATATGAATATGTTATATAATACCACATGCTGTACCCTAACCAACATTTGGTCTCATTTAATTTTTATCTGTTATGAAGGAAGTTGGCGTTTTTACCCGAACACCCGATTTTGACTAGTTTCACGACTAATCACAAACCCTATTTTCCGCGAAGTGTAACTCCCAAATAAAACGACCCAAAGCTTAAGTTTTACCAAAGATACTAGGATATTTTTTATCCAGCATAGAAATTTCAAAATTTGAATAATTATGTAAAAATTTATAGCGAAAATGGTGAGATGACACAAATAACATACCTAAGAAAACACCATCAAATAATTTATCCTTCCTTGCATTTTATTCTTTTATTCACTTTTCTCGAGAATTTCGGCTTATATATCCTTTGGTTACCTCATACACCCATAGATATTCAATATTCTCAAGTGTAATTCAAATGAGAGCCTCTTATTTATACTCTCAAGTAGCTTCGATAAAAACAGCTTCTAGGTCACTTAACCCGGCTTTAAGTTATTTTAGGGTTGGGTCAACTTCTAATTCTCCATTAAACTTATTATTGAAATAGTTTATTTTGTATTCACTTTGAATTATAATACACCCATCACTTTACTTTATTACCTTTGTATTCACTTTGAATTATAATACACTCATCACTTCACTTTATTATTTATCTTTTAAAATCTCTTAAACCACTTTGACTACTTTGACCTTTTGGGGCTTCTAGATGACATATGAGGGTCCTCCAACTTTGTAAGGCCATAACTTTCAAACCGTGAGGAGTTATGTGACGTTATACATACCACCAGAAATGGAATGAAATGTAATATCCATATAGAATAGTATTATATGAAAATATATCATAACTCATACCATTACCCATCAAACAAACTTGGGTCCATTACCCAAACCTGGGATCTCCAACTTCTCATGGCCATAACTCTCTAACCGCGAGGAATTATGTGACGTTCCACATACCACCGAAAATGACATGACAAGCACTATCCATCTAGGATATTTTCCCTGAAAAGTTCACTTTCCTTCATCTCATTATTCCATAATTAAGCATGGTGTGACAACCTCCTCGTTACGACAACAACTCTGAT
>SNQJ01S0002696.1:16731-31824 GCA_010110895.2 Picea sitchensis
ATGAATGAATACACAGATAACTACACAGATAAATCAATTCTTACCACTCTTTCTCTGTTCTGTAAGTCTGATCTTCTACAAACTGTTCTGCAATTCTTCTCTTCCTCTGTCTGTTCAGCAGGTTTGCTCTGCATCAACTTTTTCTGTCATTCTGCTCTACTTCAAATTTCTCTGTTATTCTGCTCTGCCTTTGATTTCACTCTGCACATATTCTCCATTTCATACTGCGCATCCTCTCCTTTTCCCTTTCTTACAGTTTCATTCTTTTTCATCCAGAACATCCCTCGGCACACCGTCTGTCTCATTTTCTTTTATACTCACCCCCACGGCGGTTCCACTTCGCATCTCCTTAGACACACGAAAGACAACTATCCAGGCAACTGAAACGCCAACTCATTCGCAATCATGAGTCCGTTTCTTCTAACAGATTTGTAACTGAGGATTTAACTGTGAGAGAGAACAGTAACCCTCTGATCACATTCAAGTTTATCTGCACCGTTGGATGAGCTTTATTAATCTTCCCTTTAAATCGGTTTTCGGCATTCCTTATGTTCAATGTTCTTTTCACTTACAAATCCCGATCCACAAAATTTCGTAAAGCAGTCGGATCAATGATCCAGATCATATTTAGATCTGACGGTTCAGATTAAGTCGGTATTTCATTCATCGCGATTTCGACACTCTGGACGTTTGGTGTTTTTGTCACTTCAAATTCCCGATCCTCGACACTCCGTAAAGAAGTCAGATCAACAGTCTAGATCACATCTCTATTCAAAGGCTATGATTAAATCGTGATTTCACATATCGCGAAATCAGGATTCCTGATGTTAAAAAACTTTGACATCTCCAACTCTCGATCCCCGAAACTCTGACAAGGTGTCCATCTGCTGAGATCACACGTGGATTGACACGTGTTGAATACTGCCATGTGTCACTCTGATTCGTGACTTACATGTGCCTGAAATGTTGAATCAGTCTGACACTTGTCATTACCTGGTTGTGCCACGTGTTCCTAGCTGACTTGGTCTGCTGACGTGAGTCGGGTCGACGGTTCAGATGTGATCTTGATTTGACGGCTCAGATTACGTCGGGGATTTTCATATCGAGAAATTGGGATTCCTGTTGCATTTTTTCTTTGACATTTCCAACACGCGATCCTCGAAACTCCGATCAACGGTTCAGATGTGATCTTGATTTGACGGCTCAGATTACACCGGGATTTTTCATATCGAGAAATCGGGATTCTTGTTGCATTGTTTCTTTGACATTTCCAACACGCGATCCTCGAAACTCGGATCAATGGTTCAGATGTGATCTTGATTTGACGGCTTAGATTATGCCGGGATTTTTCATATCGAAAAATCGGGATTCCTGTTGCATTGTTTCTTTGACATTTCCAACACGCGATCCTCGAAACTCTGACAGGGAGTCGGATCAACGGTCCACATAACCCCCTGAGATGGAAGGTCCTCCTTCTTTCGGGATTTTGTGAGCCCATTTTCTCCTTGTTATACTTTAAAATGCGTACAAGTTCTCCTTGATCCAATGATGGTCAAATCCCGCGCTTGAATCGAACCCCTAAGATCTGTCTTCCTTTTCAGCGCGCTCTTCTTGTCTTCATTCAGATCCGACGACCATCGAGAATTCAGAAAGAGATCCAACAAACAAAGTTGATGCTCTTCCTCGATTATCATTGCTCCACTGATCATCACTACTGTACTCAAGCTATCACCACTACTGTACTTGCCATCAATGACAAAAATCCTCTGTACATTCTTCCTGTACTCATGCCATTCGCTGTCTGTTACATATTTGCCAACAACATTTCCATCTGAACAATCAATAGATCCACAATCAACAACCAATAATCCATAATCAACCCTTAACAATCATATTCATCCTGTATATGTAAGCCAATTGGGATTTCCAGGTTTGAGACTTCACATGCTTTCTTGTTCTTATTTTGTTGTGACTTCTTTCTCCATGTTGGTGTTGCGTTGTCCTTCCTTCCACCCATTTTCATTTTCTTTCTTTTTTCTACTTTCCAACTCCTTTGTGACTTGCACAACTTATGTCTGACAAAAATTGGAACTGCATCATTCCTTGTGCAACTTCTAACAACAAAACGAAGGTCCCAACAGGCTCTGACCACCACAATCCTTGACTCGTCCTCGAGTCAAGTCCTTGGTTCTTTCGTGGTCTCTAGATAGGACTGTTGCTTTCCCTTGTCTTATGTCTCTGCTTTTCTCCCAGTTGCTTCCCGAGTTATTTCCTTTTCCACCTCTTCAAATGAAGGGCCCAACTCCGAGATCAATTCCAGGGATCTCTTCTTTACCCCTCGAAAATTGACGACCTTGGCTTGCCACTTCCTGGTGAGGAGTGAAGCTTCAACCACGAACTGTTGAGTCACATCTGTAATGCATCCCTTAGGATTGGACATGACCATGGAGTTCCACTCTAAGTCGGTTTTAGAATCTACCTGATGCATCTGCATATAAGCTGTCAGAATGATAGGTCGAAACTCCCATAGCTCTTTCTTAGCTACTGATTATGCTTCAAATAGAGCATTCAACTCGTTGTCTGCTTGTTGGATTTGGTCAAATTTTTCTTGTTGCTCCAGCGGATCCATGGTGATGGAAAATTCCTCATTAAGTGACTAGATCTTTGTGCGCAAGTCCTCCAGATTCTGGTTACGTCGTGAAATGATACCCATCCAGTCGCTAACTTCCCGAAAAATCCTTGTGCATTCTGCAGTTTTCTTGTGCATGATTTCTCTTACAGTATTTCCTTCGAGCACAACTCTTTCCATTTTATCTTGAAGATTTTGGGGTTGCTGTTCTGCTTCCTCCTGACTCTCCTATAACTATGCTTCAAGGTTCTCAGTGTGAATGGCCAACTCCAACCATGCTACCTGGAGTAGCTCGATCTATTGCACCAGCTCTCCTGCTGCACTGGATTCAGGAAGTTGGGGTGTTGTCCTTCAAATCATTGGCCAGGATTCTACAAATATTTTCCTGGACCCTTTCCAGTTTCTTCTCCACCTGTATCTTTGCATACTCCTCCTGCGTCCAGTGGGCTTATGCAAGGAGCGCTTCCTCCTTACAAAATTATGCGTCCCGTTTGGCCTTCTGGAGCCTCTACTCCAATTGATCAGTTGAAGCTCTGATCATCCCAATTGGTTGTGTTGACGACCATTGAGCGGGGTCACCAGAAGAAGTAGTGGCCTCCTTGGGTACTCGGACCTACAGTGGGAGTCCACTGGCCGTTGAGTGTTTTGACGGTGTCTCCACCTATTCCTCCCCTATAGATGGACCTTGTGATTGATGCACAAGTCTCATTCTTACCGTTGATGGAAGGAATGGGATTATCTTTTCTTTCACCAAGCAGAGTTGCACCAACTCTGTGCACTACTGTGGGTTTTGGAGTAATAACTCCAGTTGTTCTTACAACGAAGTTGCACTTTGTCCTGACATAGTTTCAGGCTACTTCTGATCCTCTGGTACTTCTACCTCTTTCTGGACCACGGTTTCTGTGGTTTTGCCTCTTTGGATGGGACTCTCAACATTGGCTATTGAGAGAGGGCATTGAGGGCTTGGGGCTTGTGGTATTGGAAACATTTAAGTCCCTAACAAAGGAAAAGTGTCCTGGATTGGAACAAATCGAACAATTAACTAGCTCGAGACTTTAGGGGTCAGGCCGATGAGTTTTTGTATCTTCTCGGGTAGTTCAGGGGGATCCAACTGCATGGTCACAGGTTCAATGGTTTGGGGTTGGATGGTCATTTCTTGTGGTTGTTATTGGGGTTGTGGGGGTGATGGGGGTTGTTCGGTGATGATGGTGGTGGATGCAGTGGTATCAGGCTCAGGTTCATTTTGGATGTCAATGATTGTTTGGTTCGCTTGAGTGGTTGCTTGAGTACGAGTTATGGTCGATGATATTGGCTGGGGATTCAAGATCTTCACTAGGGAGAGCCCTATACAGGGTTTCTTGACCAAAGGGTCTCCAATGAAAGTTTTGTTAAGGATGTAATTGACATCTTTACCTGTCAGCATAGCTTGCTCCAAAAACTGTGACAACATGGGCAATGTCCTCTTCTTGTGTTCCAGAGGTTGCATCTCCTCTTCCTCCTCTGAGTCTGTTTGCATCTGGACATATTTATTTTTCTCCTCTTGGCCTAAGCTTGGCCCTAATCTTGCTTCCTATCACTTTTTATTTAGGATCTCCTATGGTAGAAGGTAGTGCATCCCCGACTTGCGTGGGTTGTGTTTCACTCTTGGCCATGAAATTACTTCCTTGTCAAAGGCCTCTTCATCCAGGTAAAATGACAAAATCCGTGAGTGAAAATATTCGGCTTAGACATGCTTGGGCCAAACAAAAGTATGGTGGCGATTCAACTCGAATGCAATATTCCTCATGTTCAGGTTGAACAGATCCTGTGGTATGCGCAACCTCCGAGTTGTGTCAAGCAACCGATTGTACCACTTCAATAATGTTGTGTTCTTTGAGTTTGAGCTTGAGTGCCAAGGCTCGAACATCTTCGCCAATCGTCCTTTATTGGCTGGTGATAGCGGTCTTCTTGAAGGTGGCATCCACTTCAACATGTCGAAAACAATGATAAATTATTCATGGGTGAAGGTTCCTCCCTTCTCCTGAGATTCCTCACATGCTACCAGGAGTTCTTCCAGCAGGTAGCTACACCAATTGAACATCGCTTTGTTGGCACAAAAATTTGCCACTGACAGGGAATAAAACATGCACTCGCCCTTGTAATAGGACCTCATTACCTTACTAGCAATCACATAGCAAGTTGTTCTGACCTTCTCTGGTAAAATGGGGTCAATCTTGGCTATGAACCCCCCTCTTTGTGTATGAAATCGTTCATACATGTTGGTTTCTCCCTTTTTCTTCCCATGTTCATTGGGGCCCTGGAACCCTTTTGATACATATTCTCCTTCGATGGATACGCTCGTGAGTTGATGGATATCCTCTACATGAATAGGATACCATTGATTGATCCATAATCTCATGTCATGTACCCAGGTGATGAGGAATTTGTACACCGCACAACCTCACCAGCAATGCCGAAAAATGGAAAATCTCAGAGATTCATGATGCTGGAGGTTAAGAGGTTGATAAAATCTGGCTTCGACATGAACTACATCCCTCCCATATCATCTAGAGCCACATTCCAAAACATGTCAATGTTCATCTATGGGAATAACACTTGGTATTTTAGGTCGAGGTCGAGGAGCTTCACTTGCTTGACCTTCCCTTTGAGGTCACCCACTAGCTCTTGGAATCACTTCTATGGACTGCTAAGAGACTTATACCAACTATACTGGGCTTCGGGGTCGCGACTGAGAGAATTTGCAGGCTCTATGACAGTTTAGAAATCTCAAATACAAAATAACAAACAATAAGTCTTACGCTGAATTCACGCAGCCTTATACTCAGGTCAACAAGTGGGCTCTGTCATTACTCCTAAGGCCACTCATGATTAACCCTATAGACATAACTTGGAGCTGAGGTGTCCGATAAGACTATTTAATGGGGTTAATCTATTAGGGATTCTGTCATTTATTGAACACATTGGACAGGGATGTGGCCGACCTCTGGCCTTATCGTTTGAATGGTCGAGAATCCTGGTGAGAATACCAATGGCATCTTTTCGTATCATGTCTTTATGGTATAACAAAGTTCGAACGAGTTACTATAGTGATCATAAAGGCTATGACTAGACATGGTGAATATGGCACATGGACTCAGATTTCGTTCGGATTCTCTCTCCCTCCAACCACAATGGGGTACCTGTCATATTTAATGACTTTATTTAATGGACTCGTGGCTCTTCTGATCCTATGCTTCTGAGTAATCAGTTCTGCACCAAAGTAATGCTTAGACTGAAAAAAAATGAAATACATGTCGTGGTGCAACAATGCACACTCCGACTTTACTAACTAAATTTAAAGAAATTACAAAAATTCAAATCTAACTACTATACATTGTCCTTTGGACTGGAGAAACATTCCTTTAGATCAGTCATGAGAAATATAGGGTTTCAGGTGAGTGCCATTCACCCATCCTGGCCAAAGTATACCATCCAGTTGTGTTAGTCTGACTGCTCCAGAGCAGGGATGATTTTAAGGATGAAAATTTATATTAAAATGTTGAAACATGGGATAATCTTACTAGTCCTTAATATGAAAAATGTAAAAATTTTGGCGATAGTTTTGTAAAAATATTCAAATTTCTAAGGATTTTATATAGTTTCTATACAAATTTTGCGACTTTTAAGGTAAAATAATTTTATTCTATGGAATTTGGGCAAATCATTTTTAGAAAAAACTAGAAATTCACAAATCTTTTTTTGGGAAAATTAGCCCATTTGCGAAATTTAGCCCCTAAAATCATCTATGTGAGTCCAGAGTGTCGGATCTCCACAATTATAAATGGGCCCAACCAATGCATGTACAACTTGCCTAGATGTTTTTGGTATCGACTATCATAAAGTAGGACCTTATCTCCTTGTGCAAATGTTTTGGCCTTAATATGCCTGTCGTACCAAGCCTTATGCCTGGATTTCTCAACTGATTGATGAAAGTCTCCTAAAAACCTAGTCTCATCAAGTTCTTGCAACTCCATAACCCTCTGCGCAACTGATTCATCCTTTGACATATGTGTAACCTATGCGATGTAGAGACTAGGGTTAATGAATTCTGCAGATATCACAACCTCTTTCCCATAGACTAGATGAAATGGAGTATACCCGTTGAGCTTCTTCGTGGTCATCCTGTAATCCCATAAAATTGTTGGGACTTTGTCATCCCAATATTCCCTGTTTGTGAAACAAACCTTCAAAAAACCTCTTTCTAGAATCTCATTAAACACATTGTGCCATTGGCTTGTGGGTGGTAGGGGATGCTTTTATCAAGTTGGATTAAGAACTCTGTTGTAAAATTTTATATTGTACTACTGATAACATGACCACCCTGATCACTAGTCAGACTCCTAGGACATCCAAACCAAGTGATAATGTTTTCAAGGATAAACCCGACAACGGTATCAGTCGAACAATCTTGAATAGTTGTTGACTCCGCCCATCGTGTCAGGCAATTTGTCTCGTCTTGATGGCTTTCCTAATCTATGGAAAACATCACAAGATCTATCATATTCCTTTGCAACTTTGAAGAGTGTGTCCCACCATAATCCATCTTGGAGGACTTTTTGTGCAATGGCCTTTCCTCTGACATGGCCTCCTGCAACTCCACTGTGGTACTCCCAGAGGATATCCTATCTTTCATGGTCCAAAACGCGTCTCTTAAGGATACTGTCTAGGCCCAACTTATACAATTTCCCCACAATTAATTGATAGTCTGCTACTCGAACCACCATATAACGTTTCTTAGTTGCAGAGTACGTTTCTGGGTAGGCCTTTATACTCAGGAAAACTACTATGTCTTCTAGGTACTCTGGTACTACCTCAATTTAGAACAGGTTTGCATCTGGGAGTTGATCATCAATTGCTCCACCACTCTCCCCTGACTCCAATTTGGAAAAGTGATTGAGACCCACGTTGCATCTTCCAGGTTTGATGATCACCTTGAATGAAAATTCCTGAAACAGTAAAAACCATCGAAAAAATCGTCCTTCCAAGACAGGATTTCTAACTAGATATGTTAATGTAGGATTATCAGTACAAAATTTAAAATGAGAGCCTAAAAGGTAGCGATTTCATTCCTCATTTTTCACCTATATTTTCGCTTCTAATATCTCGGCCTCAAACACTATAGGGATGACCATGACTGCTTATATCATAGGGTTCGCTACTTCTAGCACTCTATCTTAGATACCATAGACTAGAGTGACTTTAGGATCATGGGCTCGAGCTGATGACCTTCTAATTTATGGCGTGTACGTCAAAAACTTTTGTAAAGAATAAATCATAGACAAAAATTTGCTTTCTATGGTTGTATAGTTTCATTCAGCTTGTGATAGCTTCCTACTAGAAAAATAGATGGGATGATCCATATTTCCATCTCTTGGTTGCACCAAGATGGCTCCCAAGGAAATGCCCGATGCATCCACGTGCACATGGAATTCCTTTTCTCAATTTGGAAATATCAAAATAGGTGATGTGTTGAGCTTTTCCTTCGGGATGTCAAATGCTCAATCACACTCTGGTGTCCACTGGAACAATTCATACTTCTTTAGTATATTTTCCAGGGGTGTCGTAATAGCTACATACTTTCCGATGAACTTGTGATACTACCCTATGTGCCCCAGTGTTGAGCGCAACTGTTTAGTGCTCGTAGGAGGTGGCATATTAAAAATGACCGCAACTTTGGTTGGGCGTACTAGCACTCCTTCCCGACATACTATGTGGCCTAAAATTTTTCCATGTGGCACACAAAAGATACACTTTCTGATGTTTAAATACATCTGCAGCTCCCTACTATTGGGCCTCAGAAATGTCGTATTTTCATCCACCTTTTCCTTCACTATTCCTTACATTTCATTGTCCCATTAACCTTTCATTATACCATTTTCATAAATACATTTGGGTTTCACATTATTATTTTCCACTTTATTCATTTTAGTATTATAAGTGAATTTGTGATTAAATATTAGAAATTAACATATTTCATTATATATCAAATTTGGATGAGTTTGATGATGTGTGCAGGCATATTTGAAGATTTCAACAAAGTCAAAATTCACCACCTATCCTCAAATTCGAATTACATCTTCAAACTTGAAGATTTGAAAGAGAGAAGATCATGGAAGATTTGCTTGGCATATATTATCTAAGATATGTGAGAGATGTGTGGAGGATTTGAAGGGATCATATCTTGTAATAATGGGAAAGTAGTTGAGAGTGGTTGAGAGAATAGTGGATATGTCATTATGACACTCATGTATACAAGAGAGTGTTCTCTCTTCATGAGGGGAGGCATGCAATTCATAATTTAGTCTTGTAATTAGGAGAAGGGGATTCTTAGATTTGATTCTTTCATTGTTATTCTTTCATGCTTTGTCATTTGATTCTTGTAATATAATTTGAGATTGATTTATTATGTGAGCTCACATATGTCTTTTGTTATTCAACTCTTCACATGTTGTATTTCTTTCCTAGATTAATTTTCTTCTTTCCTAGTTAGTCTTTCAATACTTTCCTAGATTAATTTCATTTCAACAATTTAGATTAGATTACTTCTACTTCAGTCCTGCATATATAGTGTGTGTGCTTCGTAAGCCTATGAACCTCGGATTGGAAAATTAAATAGTTTGGCAAATAATACAATGGAATTAAACGACAATATTTCCGCCTAACATTTTAGCGTCGTTTCCATGGAAGCACGATGGATTGAGGTTTAGTTTGAATTTTCATGCAAGTATGATTAGTCATTCTCCTAAATATGAGGTGAAATATGGTTAAGGGCATGTAGGGAGTGTTTCAATTCCTGCAAGATTAAGTGTAGCTTTCAATTTCTGCAATTTCAATTCCAACAATTCCAATTTCTGCAATTTCAATTTTTGTAACTGTGAAGAGGTTTTCATGTGTTTCAACAAGTGTGATTTTCAGTTTTTTTATTTTGATTTGGGTGCTGTAAGAACCCCTTTTGCAATATGATTTAACTATGAGTGTCATCTTGGAAAAACTCGCTCAGATCCTGGCGAAAGATGGGATTTCTTCTTCTCAGGAAGAGGAGATCTTGACAACAGCCCAAAGCTTAAATACTCCTCCAGAAATGAATGAGGAATCAACATTTGAGGAACTCGAGGAGGACAATGAGGAGTTACAGCAAGATCTGAGCGAGGAAAAATGCGCCTATGAAAGCATTATTGAGCAATGATTCCAGGTAAGTACTATATTAGATCCATTTTTTTATTTTTATTTAGAAACTTTGCAGTTACAACAACTAGATTCATTCACTCTTGAATATTTCCATTATTCATTTGAAAAATTACCACTGAACATATTGTTGTTACTGTTACGTGAATGGATCCACTGGAACTTTGCCTACATGTAACTAATATTTAATTTCCAATTAGCATAGAGTAGGTAGGGTAACGAATAAAACACCGATAAAAAAATAAGGATGATTTTGATTTCAGGAATGAATGTTTTTTTTAATAGTAAACACAATAAAACATCAGATAAATAAAAACAAAACCGAAATTTTACTTGCTGAAACAATGACATTTTTGCTGTAATAGTGATTGAATAAATTTACAGATCTGCAAACAATAAAACAATAGTGGTGTTAGGATAAATAAAACAAAATATATATATAATAATAAATGGTTTGCAAATTAATGATTTTTTCCCCACTGAACTGTCGCGGCATGCCAAAACAATGCTAAACTATGGTTGGTTGAATTCCATTTAAACTGTGCAAAAATTTGTTTCATGCTGCAATAGTTTGTGGTTTGAAGTTGCCTGTTCATTTCTGGTTTGAGTTGCCGCAACACCCCTTGAATTACAACCTACAACTGATAGATGTGCAAATCACACCTTTAATACCAATTGCCCCCATCTTTTCGCCTTACCTGGAGTGAAAACCTACATACAAAACTCACCCAATAACATACATTTTGGATTTGGTCAATTGTGTTGCACATGCCATGCTAGAGAGATAACTTGCACTGCAACATCCGCCCTCCACCTCTTCCATGGCCCATACCCCTAAGGTTCATGCATGCACGACTAGACTAGCAGTTCTAATTGGTTGTTACATAACCATCTATTGAACGTAAACTGTGGAGTGAATTACATCCTGTAAAATATTTTTGTTGCATCTATTTTGGGAAAAATTAAACGCGATCATTTTCTTTTTAAGCCTAGACATTCCAATCTTTGAAGGGATTTCTTGTTATCTTAATAGATCTTCAGGCATTTGAGCGACTCCCATAACCAATATGGGCGATTATTTCCTGAATCTGCTCCTAAGATTCTCATGATCAATATAATCCTCATATAAAAAACTAGACACTTTGTGTTGGGTTGTTGACCGAAAAATAAGAACCAAATCATGATCGCGCAACCATTCTTTCTCTTCCTTACCTAATTATTGTTGCGTAAATTCAAAATCATGATTCAGTTGCAAGATCTTTGTAGAAATATACCCTCTTTATGGTGGTTTTTAACTGCTGAAAATCTCTGCGATGGTTGGTGGTAGGATTGCGATTATCCATATCCACAGGTCGATATCAATAATAGCCTTCGATCCATATATAGGGTTATGAACGTGTTTCCTAGACTTGAATTGTCGACCTTCATAGATCATGGTTCTTTCATGTTCTGGCACAAATTAATTAACAATCAGTCCAGATCCTGAAGCGATCTCTCATTTCACCATTGAATGATTAAATTCTGTTCCAAAGTCGATGCCATTAACGAATAGAGATTGGATGCACCCACTTCTCTTCACATATTCTCCGGATTTCTTTGCAATGTTGCTAATGCTTATGATCATGACTGATTGGTATAATTTCTTATTGACTCCTGAGCAGAAACGAAGAGACGCATCCAGAATTATACGCCCATATGCCCATGATTTCACTGCTAAATCAATGATGGACAACATTGCAACTGTCATGATTGATGAAGACTGGGCCATATGCCAAGGCTGGCTCACATGGAAGTAGATGTTATGTTAGTTCACGTGATCTACTTCCTCATTGTTTGGGCTAAGCATACCGATGGAAAGGTAATGGTCAATTTGTGAAGTTGACTTTGTTCAGGTAGTATTATATTGCGGTTGCCTGCTATATTTACTTTACACGTGTTGTAGTTTATGCTCTGATCACCATAACTGCTTACCAGTATGCCTGCACTAGTGTTTTATCTGGAGAATTGGAAACCCTTGCGTTCTATGTGTTCACTGGTTACAGGTTCCATCTGATCAGTTATATCGACGATGATGAAGGAGGGTAGCCGCCATTGTGGAGGTGACTAGGCCTATAACAAAGAACAATTACTTGATCATGGATGTTGATGATATTCCCCGAGTCATCAACGAGGCATTTTATCTCGCAACATCTGGGAGTTCGGGACCTTTTTTAGTTGATATCCCAAAGGATGTTTAGCAGTAGTTGACTGTTCCATATTGG
The DNA here is from genome assembly GCA_010110895.2 of Picea sitchensis. NCBI lineage: Eukaryota > Viridiplantae > Streptophyta > Pinopsida > Pinales > Pinaceae > Picea > Picea sitchensis. The sequence goes on from SNQJ01S0002696.1 coordinate 28,846, forward strand.
AACAAAGCAATAAAACTTCATGGCTATATGGAAAGACTCCCAAAGGCCCCACAAATTTCTCAGTTAGAACGGATCCTATGCTTGGTGTTTAAATCTAAGAAACCTGTCATGTATGTCGGTGGGGGTTGCCTCAATGCGAGCCATGAACTCAGAGATTTTGTAGATCATACATGAATTCTGGTGGCCAGTACTTTAATGGGCTTGAGATCTTTTCCATCTTCTCGTGAGAAAAGCTTGGGGATGTTGGGCATGCACGGGACTGTTTATGCCAATTATGCAGTGGATAAAGTTGATCTTTTTCTTGCTTTTGGTGTTCTCTTTGATGATAGAGTGATTGGTAAATTGGAGTCATTTGCAAGCCGTGCTAGCATAAGTTCTGAGGATCTCTAGTCGACTCAACAGGTGAAATTTATTTGCAGTACCGAGGATGCCGACTTTGAAGAAAAGTGCCTCGTTGTTTTAATTAAATAACACAAACAACATTTATTTCTTTGTTTGTTAATAATTTAAAAATATATATATATTTTTGGTTTGTTTTATTATAAAACAAACACAACAAAACAAACAAAGAAAAACAATATTTTTTTTTTTATAAAACCATGGAAACACACAAAAACATTATAAAAAAAAAAAACAATGTCAAAAATTGTAAATGGACCTCTCATTCCTGAAAACGATAGTCAAGACATGTTTTTATGCTTAACATTAATTTGTTTTTCTTAAGACATTTCCCGCAGCGATCGACAATGAAACAAGCACAATAACAACAGGTATCAAAACACATTCTATTTTTTTTTTATTTACCACATTCGTACTTATTCCTGCATGATATGTTTTTCGAAATTCTCACAGTTTTCATGCAGGATTTGTACTAATATTTTTGCAGGATTGGAGACGACTAATTTTAATGCTGACGTGATTTTCAAGAATCACAAAATCTTTCATAAAAACATGCTTTGATAAACAGTTTGAAGGAGTTGATATTCATTATACATTTCATGACGATGTTGTTACACAACAACTTTTTGCGCATCTTGATGTTTGTTGTTACACAATGACCATGCTGATACACTATCATTTCCGCTTTTTCACTTCCTATGCTGCTGCACCAACATTCCTACTTTTCCATTTTACATGCTGTGACACCTATATTTCTGCATTTTTCCAAATTTTATGCTGTGTCACTATCCCATTTCCCCTTCAAAGCTAATTAGTCATCCTGGTGTTGAAGCCCATCTTCCATTGAATTATCCTTCATGATTTCACACACTTATCTTTCTGAGTCACATACATCATTTCCTTATTTTTCAGTTCTTTTTCCTTGTCAATAAAACTAGTCAAGTTCCCTTTCCATGATTACATTGCCTTGATTTCCTTGCCATAAACAATGTTGCTACTAATATCTTTCCATCTATAGTCCTACCAATATTTTTACAAACTCGTGTTGACTGATGTCGGATTCCTTAAGGCCCACGTTTCAACAGTCTTTCGCCATCAACCTCGACACCTTATCTAGGATATAGACTAGAGTCCATTTTGAGCACCTAGAGGCTTGCATGCCTTAATGGAAAGTTATCTCGCTGACGATCATGGGAATACATCAATGTCCCTTGATCATTAGATCTTGGAAGTGGCTCGACCTCAGCACATCCATTTTCACTTCGCAAGATGTACTCGAGTAACTTGGCTTGCATTGACATCAATGGTGAGTTGCCTCGCATTGGTTAACGATATTCATCAATGGTCGGTAATCCAATGATTTCTCTTCGTGCTCGACGCCGAAACCTGAATTCACATGATTATAATTGTACCATTGGTTTGTAGCGGTTGAAGAATATAAAAAAATTCCATGATCCCCTCAGCAGTTGCAACAGTTTGATTTCAAATCTATGAGAGCACCACAGTTCCATATTCTCTGCCTTCCACATTTATCACGATTCAACAGTAGTAGTTCAAATTCCTTCACTTCCATGATCCAGTTACAACAACAACAACATTAGCAGTTCCATTTTCACGATTCTGCATTAGTGACATCTTCCATTCTCTAGCACCAGCCATATTCCTATTGCATCGTTCATCATCATTCTTGGGTAAGTGGAGGTATGTTATTTTCTAATCTTTAATCATGTAATTCCTTATTTGCTAATAATGAATGAGTTTGGAAAGTTCCCTCACCGTGATCTATTTCCTTTTTGACTTTCATAACCTATGCCAAGTTGCATAAGGATATGAAACCACTTCAGTTTTTTTTGGGGGGGAACCTATATTCACTACATATTCATTACCAGTATTCCATTTTACCTTTTCATCATTCCATTTATGATTCAATAACATTTCTTCTCCAAAGACACTTTATTGCATTTCGATTGATATACATATTGGCACGCTTCATAAAGATAAAGAAAAGGCTTTCTTATACACAATGATGTTTTCTTATGCACATTGATAGCTTATTATTTCCAGTGAGTATATGGCTAAATTATTGCAGCAAGAAAATAAATAAGTGAAATGAATGTTGTTAACACAAGAACCAACATTCTTTGTATTCATGGTTATCACACAAGAACTAATCATAAGAAAATGTAAGTTGTTACTCTTGTATTTCATACCCTGGAAACATTCATTGTTAAGGACATCATCAATCAAAGCCATAGTTTAAATGACAAAAGTTCTTAAGAAGATCCATGCATGGTTGCATGAGGACATGCAACAAGTTCAGTTGGGGCACATGTTGGGCCTCAAAAATGTCGTATTTTCATCCACCTTTTCCTTCACTATTCCTTACATTTCATCGTCCCATTAACCTTCCATCATACCATTTTCATAAATACATTTGTGTTTCACATTATTATTTTCCACTTTATTCATTTTAGTATTATAAGTGAATTTGTGATTAAATATTAGAAATTAACATATTTTCATTATATATCAAAGTTGGATGAGTTTGATGATGTGTGCAGGCATATTTGAAGATTTCAA
>SNQJ01S0002696.1:34732-106440 GCA_010110895.2 Picea sitchensis
TCAAACTTGAAGATTTGAAAGAGAGAAGATCATGGAAGATTTGGTTGGCATATCTTATCTAAGATATGTGAGAGATGTGTGGAGGATTTGAAGGGATCATATCTTGTAATAATGGGAAAGTAGTTGAAAGTGATTGAGAGAATAGTGGATATGTCATTATGACACTCTTGTATATAAGAGAGTGTTCTCTCTTCATGAGGGGAGGCATGTAATTCATAATTTAGTCTTGTAATTAGGAGAAGGGGATTCTTAGCTTTGATTCTTTCATTGTTATTCTTTCATGCTTTGTCATTTGATTCTTGTAATATAATTTGAGATTGATTTATTGTGTGAGCTCACATATGTCTTTTGTCATTCAACTCTTCACATGTTGTATTGCTTTCCTAGATTAATTTCCTGCTTTCCTAGTTAGTCTTTCAATGCTTTCCTAGATTAATTTCCTGCTTTCCTAGTTAGTCTTTCAATGCTTTCCTAGATTAATTTCATTTCAACAATTTAGATTAGATTACTTCTACTTCAGTCCTGCATATATAGTGTGTGTTCTTCATAAGCCTATGAACCTCAGATTGACAAATTAAATAGTTGGGAAAATACTACAACGAAATTAAACGACAATACTTATGCCTAACACCTACACCGGTCAAACATCAACCATAGTAGCACTACGTGTTATTTCAGACTGTACACCGTCCAATCATCCATATAAACTTCTATAGATTTGTGAATAGATTCTCGGAAGGATGCTATTACAATTCGAGAAAAAAATGCAGGTGCGTTCTTTAGACCGAAGGGCATCACATTATATGCAAATGACCCCCATTTTGTTATGACGTGGTCTTATTTTTTTCTTCTTTGGTAATTCTCATTTGGTGTTACCCTGAAAATCCATCCGTAAATGAGTAAGACTCTTTCCCCACAACCTGTTCTAGCACCTTGTCAGTAAAAGGTGTGGGAAAAGGGTCATGCACATAGGAAGAATTAAGGATTCTTTAGTCTACACATACCCTAATGTCCTATGTACCTTTATTTCTTTGAATGACTATGGGGATAACCCACTCTGCTTCTCCAACTGGAAAAATAAGTCTGGCCTCAAGCATCTTATTTATTTCCCTCTTAACCTTCTCTTTCACCCTGGGGTTAAGACGATATGGTCTATTCCTTACAGGTTTTGATTCTAGTTTTAGTTCAATATTCATCTCTCCCATAGCTCCTTTTATCCCTTTTATCTCTAAAAATGTCTTTGGGAATAAGTCTTCATACTCATGCAACAAGCTATGTATTTCCTAGCTAGTTTGCTCATCCCAGTAATCTCCTACAACAACTATCTTGGGTTGCTCGGTAGTTCCTATGTTGAGTTTTCACAAATTCAATGGATGGTTATAAGAGCTATCAGTTTGACCAGGTAACATGTTTTGGATTTCTCTACTTCCTTATGTTTCCTAAATGGTTAAATTTCTCAGTTCCTCTAAATCATCAGGGTCTTTTGAATGCTTCTCAATTTTGTAGCATTCTATGGGTGTCTTGTCTGTGTCCAAGTGAAGGTTATACCAAAGCACTTGACTATGATTGACACATACCACTGGGTCTGATTTTTGTTTACAAACATTGGTAAAAATAATCTTTAATTCTTTGCAGGACTATCTTAAGCTCATGGTACTTGTGAAAGTGAAGTCCTTGCAAAATTGGTTTGCTATTGTTTTCCAACTACTGGCCTGCCTTCTGGTCTCTTCATGGATGTACTAGTCCTTCGGTATCGAACCTAGAAAATGGGGAAATACTTGAACCCACAAGTGAAAAGGTACTTTCACAACTTTTCACTGTCTTACACATTGTTTGATATGTGCTTTGGGATGAGTCTGTCCATCGAACAATTGCACAAATTGAAAATCCATCTTCATCTATGATTTTAGTTTCTCCTTGTCTTGAAATCGACACTAGATAACATGCTTCACATCCTCCCAATTCTTAATTACTGCTTTGTGACTAGCCCACCACCTAGCAGGGGTGTCTTTGAGGGTTATTTCCAGGACTATGATCCGTTGATCTTCTACTATATTTTCTTCCATGCTAACCATAAAAATAACAAGGTCTGAGGTACCATTGTATGTTGGATTTTCTCTTACCTCAGTTCCAACCCATCTCATTTCTCTGACATTTGCGCATCGACTTGAAAATATTTCATATGCACCTTGTTTCCAACTATCAAATTCTAGTTCTAAATCTCCATCTGTCGATTGTATGCTCCTCCAACTTATTGATCCATCGACCGTAGGATTGATGCAGTTTTCCCTCTTTCCTGCTGTTACGGTGTATAAGTGATCTAGATCCTCTCCTTCCATATTGTTTTCCATTGGCTTCATGTACCAAGGGCCTACATACGGATCCAAGGGTTGAACTACTTTTATTCTGTCTGCTTCAAATGTCATAGTATCCCTCTTCAGGTCAATAAAAAAATAGTTATCATAAGCCCAATAAATACCACGTAGTGCAGGATAATGGTCCTCATCCCCCATGATTCTGATCACCTCAAAACCATCTATAGTCTTTACTCCTACAACATCTATCTCCACATTCTCCAACCTTCCTATTGGGAAAACACAATATTGATTGGTCATTCTCAATTGGATTGGGGAATATATCAACTGGGGTTTCCCTAAATCTTCCCAAGTCTTTTTAGGCAATATGTTAACATCAGATCCTAGATCTAACATAACATCCTTAATCTCAAACTCATCTAGTTGGGTTGCTAATCTAAACTCTTTCCTAGTCCGTATTTTCCTTTTCTACACTCTCTGAGTGCTCTTCTTAGGAATATTATTCATTATTCTAGCTCCCGGGGATTCCCTCATCCCTAGGAATAGATACAGGGCATTACACAACTTCTCTGTCAGTTGGCCATTCCCAATAATATCAAAAAATAACTGAAATCAAAGGTCAGCTACATTTTGCGACTTCTCAGGTTATCTCATCGGGATTACGAGGTTTCGGAGTGCAGGGGGTGAGGTAGGGAATTGTGCAATATTAGGATAAATGGTAGGATGAGGGGGTTTTTATTCTATTTCATGGCCAAGGATACTCTGGAATAATTCTATTTCATTTTTAAAGAATATCTTATGTTTCATAGGGTCATACCAATCATCCTTGGGCACTGCTTTCAGAATCTTAGGCATATTATCAACATCTATGCCAGTCTTTTCTCCTCCTCGAGTAATGATATTAATCATAGGTAGTTTTCCCTTGACTTTCCTCTTTATTTTTGAACCAATGAATTTGGCTCCTCGTTGACATGCCCGATCTTCCCATTTTGCAATTAGCTCTGGGTAGTCTTCCGTTGCATGTCCATTGGTTCTGCAGTGAGGAGCACCATGGCCGTATCGATTGAGGAAAATCCCTAGCCATGTAAAATTTCTCATCACAGTTGTAGCATCTACCTGGTCCTCTTCCCCCGATTCTTCCTCCTCTGAAGTCTCCTCCAGCCCCACCTCCTCGGCTCCTTACCAGTCCTTGAGGGGTTTCACTCACCCTGAATGATGTTTGATCTAGTATGTCTGCAAGTTCCTCCATCTCTCTACACATATTCGTAGCATGCATGGTAGATGCATAGAACTCACAATGTACAGTATTCAATCCTATAAAATACTTCTAAATAATAGGGCACTTCCTTGGCGCATGCCCATGAATTTGGCATTTCTCGTAATACTCAGCTGACTATGATGCTTGATTTCCTAGAAAGGCATGATACGAGGTTGGGATATGAAATGGTAAATTCGTAGATACTTGCACAACCCCTCCCGTGGATCCTGATGAGGGTGATTTAGATTATTTTGAGAATGAAATGAAGGCATAAATATAAACGAGATATAACAATGAAATACACAAAAATATAGAAGAGAACACATAAATACAGTGAAACCCAACTTCTATTACTGAATAAGATAGAAAAACACTATAAAACACAAACTAGAAAATGGGGTATCCTATCTCTAAAAACAATTATTTTGAGAATGACATGAAGGCCTAAATATAACCAAGATATAACAACAAAATACACAAAAATATAGAAGAGAACATAGAGATACAATGAAACCCAACTTCTATTATTGAATAAGATAGAAAAACATTGTAGAACACAAACTGGAAAAATGGGGTAGCATATCTCTAAAAAGAAAGAGATGTTGGCTACACTTCATTCATAAGAAGCTTTACATCACACTACATTGCACTCTTAAAGGGGCTCCTTCACCTCAATTAAATATTAGAGAGTGAGAGGATAACAATTCCCATGATGCATGTGGGATAAATTGGACTAAGTTTATAAAATGCCATAGGCATGTAAAATACTAGGACTTCCTGGGTGGTCACCCATCCCAGTACTACTTTAGCCCGAGCACCCTTAACTGCGGAGTTCTAATGGGATCCGATACATTAACGCTATGTTGTAGGCATGTAAAAAATACCATTACATGATGTCTATAATTAACAAATGAAGATGACATTACATTCCATTCCCCATCAAAAGGGTGAATGTCATGGTTTATCAAAACCACAGGCTCAAAATGTTGATTCAGTGAAAAAGGTGGATGGCCATGAGATCCTGTGAAAAAGGTGGATGGTCCCCATTGTGTCAGGTTCCCTTGGGAGATGGGGAGACTTCTACTAAATCTGAATCTTGGTGCATTGCTTGCCTTACTGAAGAAGTTGTCCTACTTAGCTTGTTGAAGGTTGTCATGAACCTATTGCTGGAGGGGTTGAATCCATTCAACCAATCTAGATTCATGATCTACCCAAGTGTGGGAGGACTCTGTTGGTGAAGATTTAACATGAAGAGTATGAAGGGTTCTGTTATAACCTTTCTTGACTGGGTAGTGTGGAGGCACCCCCGTAGGTGCAACAATAACATATTGGTACTCTTCTACAATCCTGTTGATTTGCTTCTACTGGATAGAAAGGTCTTGGGATAAGGCTGCAGTGGTTGTAGTGTACTTTTGTTCACCTTCTAATCGGATTGTGAAGAGGCTAAACTTTGTAGTATGATAGATTACTTTGTGGCATTGTTTTGGGGGGACAATAGTTGAAACTACCTCAGGTATTTTGTATAGTTGACCCCCCAGAGTAACAATGACGCTACAGGGTCGAGACTCATAAATAGCATGATGCCTCCAGATATATGGTTGGCCTAATAGAACATCACATAATACCTCATCCTTGAAGGTATTGATTCCATAGGACATGCGACAATGTTGACTGACACTAAGATCTTGACCCTGGAGAAGCCAATCGATGTTGTATGGCTGCGGGTGTGGTGTTGTTGGAAAATCCAACTGCTTGACAACCTATGCTGAGATGATGTTATTTTGTCTTCCACTATCAACAATAAAATGCAGTGGGGTCCCCTTCACCCACATCTGTAAATGGAAGAGTCGCTCCCCCTCCTCAGGATCCTCTTCTGGTTGGATTGTTGTAGTTGCGACAATAACAGTGGGTTCTGCATCAATGATTTATCTCCTTTTATCATTTTCTAAATCAGGGTCCAATTCATGGTTTGGATATTTATCTTTAAGCTCGTCCACCAATGACTGTATTGAGTGACATTCATCAGTGTTGTGCCAAGGGATATTGTGGAACTCACACCACTTTCCAGTGTCTTTCTTAGACTTCCCGTTACCCTTCTTTTCCTACATCTGGGATTATCTCTCTTGAGGTTGGCCTTCCTTGATCTATCCATGCTTCTCCCACTTACTTTGCTACTTGAATTTCTGCGACATTTTGACTACATATCGATAAGCAACTCCTAGTGAGAAGATGTCCAAGAAATCCATCTATGTTTGGATGTACCTGTGTATACCACTATAGTACTTCAAAACCAGGTGTCACTCAGAGTCTTTGATACCCAACTTTGAGCACAAGGTATGAAATATGTTGGTGTACTCTGCCACGTCTGGTCTCTTTTTTGATGTAGAGTTGTCCATCTCATGTATTGGTCATAATAGTTTCCGACAGGGTAGAAATCCTCCTTTACAGAATCTAAAAAGGCTGCCCAAGTGGGTTCTATCCCAAATAGTGTAGATTCATCCATAGTGTACCTCTCCCAGTAACCTTCCCACCAAGATATGACATGGGGAAGGGATTTAAGGAGTGCGAAGGTGATCTTTTCACTGTCAAATTTGTTTTGGATAGAGTAATAACCTTCTAGCAGATTCAACCATTTTTCTAGAGCATCTACATCTATCTAGCCTTCAAATAAAGGGATATCAAAATTGAATTGTACCTTGAATGGAGTCTCACTTGAAAAATTGTTTCTTTTCAAAGATTCCTTGGCTGTCACCATCGGTAGTCTTCGAAGGATCTAAGCAAAGTTGTCCATCATCTTGTTCCCTTTTCTCACGAGGGCTTCCTTGAGAAACGTCTTGAAAGGATATCCTACTCTATCATCTCTCTTTTATTCCTCCATGGGAGGTCGCCTATTCTAGCAAGAGTGGTTGTCCTCAAGCGAAACTAGCTTGAGACCCAAATCTCTATACCCTGACCTCGTCGGGGACCTACTCTGAGAAATGGCAAGGATCAGACTGTTCTGATACCACTGATCTAGATTATATTGAGAATGACATGAAGGAAGAAATATAACCAAGACATAACAATGAAATACACAAAAATATAGAAGAGAACACATAAATACAGTGAAACCCAACTTCTATTACTGAATAAGATATAAAAACATTGTAGAACACAAACTGGAAAAATGGGGTAGCCTATCTCTAAAAATAAAGAGGTGTTGGCTACGCTTCATTCACAAGAATATTTACATCACACTCCATTGCATGCTTAAAGGGCCTCCTTCACCTCAATTATATATGAGAGAGTGAGAGGAGAAAAATAAATACAGTGAAACCCAACTTCTATTACTGAATAAGATAGAAAAACACTGTAGAACACAAACTGGAAAAATGGGGTAGCCTATATCTAAAAAGAAAGAGATGTTGGCTACGCTTCATTCACAAGAAAATTTACATCACACTCCATTTCATGCTTAAAGGGCCTCCTTCACCTCAATTATATATGAGAGAGTGAGATGAGAACAATTCCCATGATGCATGTGGGATAAATTGGACTAAGTTTATAAAATGCCATAGGAATGTAAAATACTAGGACTTCCCAGGCAGTCACCCATCCTAGTACTACTTTATCTTGAGCGTACTTAACTAAGGGGTTCTAATGGCATCCGATGTAGGCATGTGCATAATACCATTACATGATGTCTGTAATTAACAAATGAAGATGACATTACATTCCATTCCCCATCAAAAGAGTGAATGTCATGGTTTATCAAAACCACAGGCTCAAAATGGTGATTCGGTGAAAAAGGTTGATGGCCATCGAGATACACATGGATCAGAGGGCCCCATCGGATTGTGAGGAGGTCCCATTCCCCTCATACACAAACATTAATTCACCAGATTCCCCCCTATGTAACATCCGGTACACCAGACTTGTAGTCGTCCTGGTCTGGGTATCGTCAATTCTTGAATCTTCTTTGTTATTGTCGATATCTGTCCTTGTTGTTGAGCCAAATTTTCATTTGTTGCCAGTTTGGTCACCCTTAGGCTCCATGTATATCCTTCCATGGATTCAATCTTTATTGATTGTTCTAAGGAATCTGTCAAGGAGTCTATCCATTGTTGTGTTAATGGAATTAGTGCCAGAGGTAGAAATCCATGGATATACCATTCTCTCTGGTGATCTTCATGAATTGGATGCGCTAGCCTCCCAATGGAATCCTTAAACTTCTGACTATATTCCCAAGCTGATTCTCCTTCCCTCTGTTGAATCTCGCGCAATTCAGACAGAGCTTGTTGTTCCAACTGAGGCAGCTTAAACTATGCTATGAATTTTGTCTAAACTTGGCCAAGTATGAATGCCTATCCTTGTGCTCCTATTGTCTCAATATCCTTCATGTACCATTTGAGAGAACGACCTCTCAAGGTAGTCTGGAATTCAACTAGTTTACTTGCATCTAGAGTCTCTCTGGAACTCCAAATCGCTTCACACAAAAACCAATGTTGCTCAACATCCTTGTCTCCTTTACCCAAAAATTCTGGGCATTGAGTCATCGAGCCTCCCGCATTCCCAACCATTGTTGATCTTACTTGTACCATCCTCGACCCTCCAGAGACCGGGTAATTCTACCACGTGGAATATACACTTATATGATATATATATGCATTTTAATGAATTTAAAACACTTAATCACAATAAACACAGAATTACTGCTACCAGTTCAGAATCAATGGAACTAACCGTAATTCATATATGAAACGGAATACATGATAACATTGAAGCATCACAAAACATGCATAAAATACATAATTAAGCACATAAATGATACTTATATTTTAGCTGGAGTAAATCCACCAACTACGTGCAGACCTTCCATGAACCTCCCAGCCTTAGACCACACTTCTCATCACGCCCAACAGTGGGTCACCCCCGAGCTGGGACTAAACTCCACCAAGCAAGGGAATTCTAGGCTTGGAAAAGACGCCACGTAAGTTGCATAGAACACAGGAAGGATCTTTTATCCCAGGAGCCACTTACGGCCACAACCCACTGACCCTCATTCCCCACACGCCTCCTCCACCCCAAGAGGATACACCTTCACTAATACAAGTCCATCGGCTATTACACCTCCCTTACCTTGGGCTTCAACAACAGGCTGGACCAGAAGTCTGAGAGTACTATATCTTCTACGAGACTCCCTTCCAGGATAACTCACTTCCCAACAAACTCCCTCACATGGGAGAGTTGCTTATAGGCCTGAAAACCTACCACTTGAACTAGTCTTCGACTCAACTACAGCCAGGTACGGGTGACAGCAGAAACAACAACAACAACAGGGAAAAATGGGTATGGACACCCAAAAAGGAAACAGCCTAATGCTAACTCACAACACGGCTCAGGTGACTACAATTGTGTCAGATTCACAGGAATCAACACCATACGACTTCATGGTTTATTGGTTTCAGAGATGCATGAGGGTATATAGAGGTCAGACGCAGAGGAAAAACGGGTTCAGGTGGAGGATGACCAGCGAACTTAGGCAGAGGATGGCAGAATTGGAATCACCCCAACACAAGTTGATGCTTCAGATTTAACTGCATGCACCTAGGTCAACACTTGTCTTCCTGGAACTGCATGCACTCCATTTAGCCTACGTCCCCTTTTCAGGAACTTAGGATAACAAAAACATATCATGTCCACCTTAGCCTTTAGGAATTAATATCAAAATATTATTCCTCTAGAGTTAAGCCCCCTAGATTATCCCCTACACCCAAATACTTATTCCCCTCCCTTGCCATATCTAATGGAACTTAGTCCCCCATAACTCTTCTTCATGGTCGATCTACGTGTGATGGTGTTTATATTTCTTTATTAATGATTTGCATAATTACATATACAAAAACTCAGGTTCCTGGCCTTGGCATCTGGCTCACCAGCCTAATAAATACATAAGCCTCTCATCTTATAATCACTCGGCTCACCATCCTATAAGAAAAATTACAATTCAGCAGGGGATCGACCTTGGGGTATTACAATCCCCTCCCCTTATTTTTGTACTGTCCTTAGTGCAACTTATTTATAAAACAACAACGAGATTTCCAAAATATTAAAAAAGATGTGGGTACTTTGCCCTCATAGCATCTTCATGCTCCCATGTTGCATCCTCAGGACCATACCAGGTCCACTGGAATTTTACAAGCCCTATGGCTTGATTCCAAAGCTTCTTTCTTTTCCAGTCCAATATATGCACCGGATGCACCTGCAAGACGCCTTCTTGTTCCACCTGAATCACATTCCAATCGATTACATGAATAACATCAGGTATATATTTCTTAAGCAATGAAATATGAAACACATTATGTACAGTCATGGATGCAGGGAATGCAAGCATATATGCAACTGGTCCAATCCTTTCTAGGATTTCAAATGGCCCACAAAATCTGGTTGCCAACTTGGAACAATTTCCCAGCTTCAGGGAACTTTTGTTAGCTTTCACTTTCAGGAAAACATGCTCTCCCACTTTAAACTCTCCGTGGGTTCTGTTTTTATCAACATAATTTTTTTTCCTTTCTTGGGTAACTTTCAAATTCTGCTTAATCTTCATTATTTGTTCCTCCATTTCCTTGAGCAACTCTAGTCCAACTACTGCTCTATCAACTAGGTTATCCCAACCTACTAGAGTGTTGCACATTATGTCGTAACGTACTTCAAATGGGCTCATCTTTAGTGATGCTTGATACCCATTGTTGTAGGCGAATTCTACCAAGTGTAGGTAGTCTTCCCATTTAGATGGTTTATCCATCACATACATCCTTAACATATCTTCTATCAATTGGTTTACTCTTTCTATTTGTTCATCTGACTCGGGGTGATAGGCTGTGATGAAGTTTAGATTCGTTCCGAACCCTTTGAATAACCCCTTCCATAACTTTGAGGTAAATTTTGGGTCTCTGTCAGACACAATTGTCCTGGGAACACTGTGTAATCGTGTTATTTCCCTCATAAAGATATCGACAACATTAGCTACTTTGTGAGTAGTCTTTAATGGAATAAAATGGGCATCTTTCATAATCTTGTCCACCACCACCAAAGTTTGAATCATGCCGTTTGCCAGTTCTGTGCAATCCTGTGATGAAATCCATTGTCACTACCTCCCACTTCCACTTAGGGATGGGTAAAGGCCGCAGAAACCCTACTAGGTGCCTATTCTCAGCTTTAACCTTCTAACACTCCATACATCTCGCGATGTATTCTATAATTTTCTTCTTCATACCTGGCCAAAAGTAATGTCTCTTTACTGCTGCCATAGTTTTATGATATTCAGGGTGCCCAACATAAGGCACATTAAGTATTTCTTTCAAAATCATAAGTTTCGATTCCTGGACATTAGGTACATAAAATATGTTTTTGTACAAGAGTGTTCCATCTGCCTCCAATTTATAATTTTCCACTTTTTGTAGCATCTCACCTTGCTGTAGCTTTGATACCAACTCCATGTACTGCAAATCTGCATTTGCAACTTCCAAAATTTTGCCCTTAATATCAGTTTGGTACATGCTAATGGCTATAGCATGTAGTTCATGCACTCTCCTATTGAGTGCATCAACCAGTTTGTTCTCCTTTCCTTTGATATGCTTGATAACAAAGTCATACTCACAAAGGAATTCCAACCACCTACTCTGCCTGGAATTCAAGGTTGGCTGATAAAACAAATACTTCAGATCATTATGGTCTATCCTTAGCTTAAACCTCTTTCCCATGAGGTAATGTCTCCATTTCTTTAGAGCGTGCACTATGGCTGCCAACTCCAAATCATGATTTGCATAGTTCTTTTCATGCTCTTTCAATTTCCTGGACTCATAACATATTACAAATCCATTCTGGTTGAGGACTCCTCCCAATCCTTCTTTGCATGCATCTGTGCACACTACGAAATATTCATTTGGATCTGCAATCCTCGGAATTGGAGCACTGGTTAACAATTGCTTCAATCGTTGGAATCTTCTCTCACATTCCTTTGTCCATTGAAACTTCTTCTCCTTCCTTTGCAAGGTAGTGATAGGGTGAGATATCCTTGAGAACCCTGTTGAACCTTCTGTAATAGCCAGCTACCCATAAAGGATCTAACTTCTGTCACATTCTTACGCGTTGACGATTCTCTAATGGCTTCTATCTTCTTAGGATCTACAACTATCCCATCATTTGAAATAATATGCCCCAAGTAATGGATATGCTTTTGATAAAATGATCACATGCTCAATTTGGCATACAGTTGGTGCTCTCTTAGCACTTGCAGCACCATCTTCAGATGATTTTCATGCTCTTCCTCTAACTTGGAATACACTAGGATGTCATCCAAAAAGACTATGACAAACATGTCTAGATATTCCTTGAATACCCCATTCATTAAACACATAAAAACAATGGGTGAATTTGACAACCCAAATGGCACCACTGTGAATTCATAATGACCATACCTTGTTCTGAAGGAGGTCTTGCTATTGTCTTCATCCTTTATTCTTACCTGGTGATATCCTGACCTGAGATTGATTTTTGAAAATATCCTAGCATCCTTCAACTGATCAAAGAAATCATCGATCCTTGGCAAAGGATACTTGTTCTTTACAGTCACTTTGTTCAACTATATGAAATCGATGCACAATCTCAATGTCCCATCCTTCTTCTTCACGAACAGGATCGGGGCTCCCCAAGGTGACACACTTGGGCGTATATACCCCTTCTTTAGAATCTCTTCAAGATGCAATTGCAGTTCTTTCAACTCTGGTGTACTCATTCTGTAAGGAGCTTTCAACACTGGAGTTGCTCTAGGATTTAGGTTTACAGAGAAGTCAATATCTCTTTTCGGGGGTAGTCCCGGTACCTCCTAGAATACATCCTCAAACTCGTTTAATATCGCATGGTCTTTGATCTTTGACACCTTATCCTCAGGTGCTTCCTCCAAGTGGGTTGTAATTAATTGACAACCTTTTCTGTAGCACTTCTTTAGCTACATTGTTGAGATTTCTCTGATAGCAACAACTCTAGGAATTCCTTGGACTATTTTTTGATTTCCTTCCTCATCTAAGAAAGTGAATGCCTTTTTACGACAATCCAAGATGGCATGGTGTTGGTCCAACCAATCCATCCCAACTAGACAGTCATAAGAACCTAAAGGCATAATGTTCAATTTATCTCTCATGCTTAGTCCATTCATGTCCACTAGATAAGACTTAACCAATTATGTAACCTTTCTCTTGGTTCCTATAGCGAGCTGCACTAACCAAAATTTGACTTGTTTGCTTCTTTACAATTGAAAACTTTCCACCACTCTAGGATCTACATAACTATGAATAGCCCCTGAATCAATTAAAATAGTAAAGGCATGGTTGTTGATCATACCTTTCACTTCAATCATGTGTGACTGATATTCTGCTTGCTTGTTGTGCAGGGCTGCGTAGATCCTTGGTACTCTACTGCCCATGTCCTCCACTGTTTTTGCCTGCTGAACATTGTGGATAACTCTCACTTTGTCATTTCTGTGGGGGAAATATCTGTACCTATGATTTCCTTTACAACCCCAACATTCCATAGGTGGATGTCTTGGCATTTGTCCACCTACTTCAGCCTTCCTGGGCTCTCTAAAACCTGGCTATCCTTGAGGGATATTCCTGAAAAATGGTTGTTTGATTCCCTTTTTCCTCTGCTCCCTCTTAAACTTCTTCTTGTCTTCCCAAGATTTTTGGAAAATAGGCTTTTCTTTTTGTTGACCATATAAGCATATTTCTCTCCTTATAGCTTCTTCCATAGTCTTTGGGTCATCATACTGGATCTTGTCACTGATGGAAGATGGTAGTCCACTCAGATACCTTTGAATTTTGAAAATATTGTCCTTAATGAAGGGAACATACTTCAACAATTCCAAAAACATTTGTTCATATTCATCAATGGTCATACTCCCCATCTTTAGTTCAAAGAACTCTTTTGTTTTCATGTCATAATACCTCTTAGTTAAGTACTTTTTTTCAAAATGTTTCTTGAACTCCCTTCAAGTAATATTCTTCTCTCTAACGTGTTGTACTTGCACAAGCTTCTCCCACCATATGGATGCCTTTCCTTTAAGTTGGTAAATTAAAATTCTTCCCTCTGCATGAGAAGAATAGTTCTGCAGATGGAAATATTTCCTCATGCCCAACAACCATGTTTCAACATCTTCATATTTCTCGTGTTCTTCGTCAAACATAGGAGGTTTAATCTTGTTCATTTCACCCTTCAGTTCATCCACTCCATATCTCCTATGTTTTCTGGTAGGAGATGGGCTTGAAATACTGTGTGCCTCCTTATTGGAAGGTTTCAAGGAGTGACAATGATGCCTGCTAATGATTCTTGATCTTCTTTTCCTCTCAGGTTTCTTGCGACTCCCTGTTTTGCTTGAGTCACTCTCCTTATCCAACTTCTTTTCGATTCTTTCCATACTCTGGATCAACTTTAAGTTGAATTTTCCTTGTTGATCCCTGGCTTTCATGAGCTTTATGTTATCTTCTCAGTGAGCCTGGGCATCTTTCTACAATCATTCGATGATTTTCACCATGTGCCCTTCCTTATCTATCTCTTCTCCATGCCCATTGGAGTTTGATCCTTCAACTCCCAAATGGACATCCATCCCTTTTACTTCATTCTCTGAACTGGAAGCATTCTGTTCCTCCACCATTTCTCTGCACTTAGTGGAAATTCACTGTGGTCTTGACACTCGTTGAACTCTGCAAATACAATGTGCAGTCAATCGGAAATTGCCAGGCCATCATTCCTTAACAATTCCCACATCATTCATAAACCAATGTATTTTAAGAAAACATTCAGATTTAATTTTCTTTCTGAGCTCTTCTCTGCTCTGTAATAATTTTCAGGCACTAGCTCATTTCTCTCAGTCCCCAACCCATGCGATCATGGGCCATGACTAAGCGCTAGGTCAAAAGGTGCTTACTCAAGCCTTCGGCTTCACAAATTTTCAAAGAGCAACACACCAATCACTCGGATTTACGAGTTACCGAAATCACAAAGTAGGGAGGATCATCCATCCATGTCTAATTAACATCCGACGACAGACACTCACTATGGAACCTTAGGTGTCTGAGTTATGAGACTTCGGAGCTTCAGAGGATCTCGCATCCACACATCTGAACTGTTAATATCTGAACATTCTCGATCACCTTTGGTGACATCATTATGTCACATCACTGAGCGCTCTTCCAATTGCGGTGTCACACAATGACGGTTTGGAGTAACCTGCCTTTCATCCCACAATTCTTGTTATGCTGACATGTAAACCCTCGGTGAAACTAGGGTTTGGATTGTGGGACCGCCTTGGAGGATTAACTCTCCTGCAACTTGGATCTCTGCAATGCCTTCTGGTCATTGATCTTGATGTATCGTGAGCAATGCCACTGTGGGTCCTTTGACCTTTAACTACGTTACCTAACCTCAACCCCACTAACCCTACTCATACAGGATGCCACGTGGTGGAATACTAGTGGCTGATACATGGCCCAGTCAGATGGGTGACACACGTCATGTTCCAAATTCCATTTCAATCTTCCATGGGTTTGAAACCCACTGACACATGGCACACAACCCATGTGTCCACATCAAACCAAGTGACATCACCATGCCATGTCACTTCATAGTTTTCACTCTTTCTTCCTTCCCATCTTTCAAATTCCAAAATTCCAAACTTCTTACCCCCGGGTCCACATATTACAAATGTCACCAACCCAGGTGGTGGCACGTGGCATGTTTAGGAAAGTTCATGTCACCCTTGGTGACATCATCCGACCCCACCATGCCTAATCACTCGCTTCGAAACTTTAGACTTCATAATTTCTCTCCTCAGCATACATTAATTCTCTCGAGTGCTGAAGTTACGATCTACCATGAGATTGAACGGTAAGGCTTATCACCAGATCTATGATGTAGATCCACTTCGGGACTTTGGAACTTTGAGCTTCGACCTTTCTATTATTCTACATCAAATTCATCGAAGTCGCGAAGTCCAAAGGCTTCCAGGTTAACCCTTCTGCACCCTCTCTAGATCTGATGGTCGCAAAGGATTTCCATTCCTTATGAATAGATCCTACGACCCCAACACCACAAGTGTTGTGATCTCTCTCTCTCTCTCTCTCTCTCTCTCTCTCTCTCTCTCTGTGGCCAAATACCACGTCTGTCGCGGTTTTACGATACCGCTACTCCTCCCGAGCTTCTTAACACGACCAAGTTAATCCTCTTGGCACTCAGGGATGTTTCTAAGGTCCAAAATTGGTTCCTATTAACACAATTTCCTCTTGAAACATTGATTCCAATGACCACTTATCCAGCCCATCTAGGCTCAGTGTTGAAACCTTGGATCTAAACTCAAATTTTGTCTACTTCGACAACAATTCTTTCCATAACTTTTTCTTCAATTTCCACTAACATGGCCTATCCAGGCTCAGTGTTGAAACCTTGTCTCTGATACCATATTGTAACATCCATGACCCTCCAGAGACCGGGTAATTATACCACGTGGAATATACACTTATATGATATATATATGCATTTTAATGAATTTAAAACACTTAATCACAATAAACACAGAATTACTGCTACCAGTTTAGAATCAATGGAACTAACCGTAATTCATATACACAATAGAATACATGATAACATTCAATAATCACAAAACATGCATAAAATACATAATTAAGCACATAAATGATACTTATCTTTTAGCTGGAGTAAATGCACCAATTGCATGCATACCTTCCACAAACCTCCCAGCCTTAGACCACACTGCTCATCATGCTCAGTAGTGGGTCACCCCCGAGCTAGGACTAAACTCCACCAGGAAAGGGAATTCTAGGCTTGGCAAGGACGACAAGGAAGTTGCATAGAACACAGGAAGTATCTTTTTATCCCAGGAGCCACTTACGCCTACAACCCATAGACCCTCATTCCCCACATGCCTGCTCCACCCTAGGAGGATACACCTTCACTAATACAATTCCATCGACTAGTACACCTCCCTTACCTTGGGCTTAAGCAACAGTCTAGAATAGAAGTCTCTAAGTATTGTAGCTGCTACGGGAATCCCTTCCAGGAGAACTCACTTCCCAACAAACTCTCTCACTTGGGAGCTTTTCTCACAGGCCTGACAACCTACCTCTTCAACTAGTCTTTGACTTAGCTACATCCAGTTACAGGTGATAGAAACAACAACAACAACAGGGAAAAATGGGTATGGACACACAAAAAGGAAACAACCTAACTCTAAGTTAGAACATAGCTCAGGTGACTACAATTGCATCGACTTCATAGGAAGCAACACATGACGGATTAACGGTTTACTGGTTTCAAAGATGCATGAGGGTATGCAGAGGTTAGACATAGAGGCAAAATGGGTTCAGGTAGAGGACGACCAACGAACTTAGGCGGAGGATGGCAGAATGGGAATCCCCCCAACATGAGCCGACGCTTCAACTTTAACTGCACGCACCCAGGTTCACACTTGTCTTCCTGGAGCTGCATGCGCTCCATTTAGCCTATGTCCCCTTTCCAGGAACTTAGGATAACAAAAAAATATCATGTCCACCTTAGCCTTCAGTAATTAATATTAAAATATTATTCCTCTAGAGGTAAGCCCCCTAGCTTAGCCCCTAGGCCCAAATACTTAGCCCCCTCCCTTTCCTTATCTAATGGAGCTTAGTCCCCCATAACTCTTCTTTGTGGTCATTCTACATGCAACAATGTTTGTATTTCTTTATTAATGATTTTCATAATTACATATACAAAAAATAAGGCTCCTAGCCTTGGAATCTGGCTCACTAGCCTAATAAACACATAAGTCTCTCAGCTTATAATCACTCGGCTCACCAACCTATAAAGAAAATTACAATTCAACAAGGGATCAGCCTTGGGGTATTACATTACCACTCCTATCAAAGTAAACCTTAACAGTCTTGGTTGCGATATACCAGGGGATCCCAATATCCTCCCAGTATTCGTACTCACCGGTTGTGACTGACTAACTGACTCAATTGAAATAGGAATAACATAAGAAGGTAGTATAGAATTTACCACTGGTATAGAAGAGACTTTGGGGATGGGTGATTCAAGGCTGGTTCCACTGGCTTCTGGGCATGTTTATTTGATCTGGGGGGTCTCGTTCTCATCCTCTAGAGAGGTCTCTTCGACCGAGCTCTCGATCTTTCCTGGTATCGGGGAAGAATCTTCCCTTCCTTCTGCAAGATCCATGTCGGCTTGATCTTCTCTTGCTTCTACACATTCTTATTCTTGTACACCCTCTTGGGGAATTCTTTCTCTCTGCACTTCTCTCTCACTTAGTCTTTGACTGGCCATTCTTTCTTGTCTTCTCATCTTCCAAAACCCTTCCTCCTTTGCTTCATTGTCTTCTCCTAGTCTGATTTTCTTCCTCAACACCTCGAACTATTTCACTTCTTTCTTTATCTTTCCATGCCACAACTTCTCAACTATGGAGGCTCTTTTCAAGGATTGCTTGTTCCTTGTGTTTCCTTGTGTCCATTTATTTTCTCTCCCCCATTTATCAAAGAACCCTCTCCCCTTTCTCAGGCCATGATACCACCCCAAAGTCACCCCACCCCAGGCGCGGGTGTTTAGGTTGTCATATCAGTCGGACAGATGGTCAACATCCCCTCCTACATCAAGAATACCTTAATCCATAGGGGAACTTCTCTCATTATCCTTCCCCGTGCATGTTTCTTGAAATCCACTTCTTCCCTTGAAAAAGACCGGTGGTTCTCAAATGCATACTCAATAATGTATCCTTCTAGTGTTTTATTGACCCATAAATCAATTGCTCACGTGATCGGGCGATCCATTCGATGAAACGCTTCAATCCTTTCTGTATCCCAAGTACATGTCTTATTGACTCGTTCTTGGAATTCTAGAGCTTCTTGGAGCTTCTTTATCCAATGGAATAGTTCTTCCGGAAATTTAACCCAGAATATCTCGTATCAGTTGCTTGATTTTTCTAAGTAAAATATAACCTCTCTTGTATCTTTCACATATTTACCTCGCAACTCTACTTCTTTCCATATGAAGGAGTTGTGATTTTTCTCCCACTACTAGTGAATATCATATCGGTGGATCCGTGGAAGCATTCTCCCTACAAGTTCCCTCTTGAAGTAGGTCCCGACAATGGAATCATTTTGTTGGTGCAGAATTGATCAAGCCAAGGTCCTTCTTAGGTTACCAACAAAAGGTACCGAGGTAGTCTAGAGCGTTGGCATTTTCATCTTCCTTGAAGGGAAGAAGTCTCACCCGAAGTGCAACCAAGACAAGGAGAATAAGGAAGCATAAGAAGAATTCTTAGAAAAATCCATACAATCTTAGGATCTTTGTGGTCTTGCGCAGGATAGATTAAACCCATAACTGTGTGAACATTCCTAACTCAGATTAAAGAACATAGAGTTTTTTGCATGCATAAAGGAACTCTATCACATTAATTAGGTCTGACATAAATATAATATGAAACAACATTCAAGATGCTCTGAAGCTAAACAGACACAGTAATTTCAAAATTTGGGTCTCTCTTTGTATTAACTTCATATGGTTCTTCTCAATTACATAATGCTACTCAGATACAAACACAACTTGGTCATGCCAGAACTTAACAACGAAACTCTATTACTGAGAGACAAAGTTAACCGAAACCCTTTCTCTTTCACCAATACAACATGACGTGACTCTTTTACAGACTTGGTCTGGTTCCAAAACCCAGACTCTAGATTTATATCTATCATTTACCCAAAATGGACAATAACACAGAATTCAACCATCTGGACTACATTTCTATTTGAAAAATCAACAGGTCAACAACCAACAACCAACAACCAATAATCCATAATCAACCCTTTACAATAATATTCATCATGTATATGTAAGCCAATTTGGATTTTCGGGTTTGAGACTTCACATGCTTTCTTGTTCTTGTTCTCTTGTAACTTATTTCTCCATGTTGGTGTTGTGATGTCCTTCCTTCCAACCATTTTCGATTTATTTCTTTGTTCTATTGTCTAGCTCTTCTGTGACTTGCGCAACTTCTGTTTGACCAAAATTGGAACTATATCATTCGTTGCGCAACTTCTAACAACAAAAAAAAGGGCCCAACAATTCTCATACTCAAAGTGTTAGTCCATGGAACTGATCTAATCAATCATCTCCTTGAAACATTCAAGTTTCCTTCATACATATGTACTTGAAATTTTGGTTTGGAACTAAATCCCAAGATTTCTCTAACCAATATTTTTTCATCTCTCTCTTCTTCAAGCTTTAGCTCTTCTTCAATCGTGCTAGAAAATTCCTCATATATTCAAGCAAGGATGCATTGGTAGGTTTCCTCCTCTAACTTTCTCTTCCTTTCTCTCTAGTTCTAGCCCCCATCTCTCACAAACTTATGCTTCACAATTTTCTTTGGGGTATTCACTTGCCGAGACAATTTATGATCACTACTTTGATACCAAAAATGGTGCAAGGGTTACATAATCTCACTAGGTTCCTAGTAACTTATCTTCTCTCATAATCCAATTTGATGCTCATATTAAATCTAAATTACTAAATGAAAATCATATTGTCAAACAAAGATATGTTTGTGGAAATTTGGCTTTCAAATAAACATCATGAATTGATATTGAAACTTACAGATCTACATTTTATATTTGTGACCAGAACCTATGTGTTTACCCTACATGCCTACAACTTGATCTCATGCAACCAAGACAATTTGGTGTTGATTTCTACAATCTTGGTGTTGATTTCTACAAGACATGTGTCCCTTCTATAACCACGATCACAATGTTTTTGAACTTCAAATATTCAAAGAGAGAAATATCAAAATTGGTAAACGTTACTTACAAATCTTGGTTTCCAATGTAGCGATATCATGACTCTGTTGCTTGGAGAGACAAAGGGGATTATAATGTTAAGATTCTACTCTGTCTTGGATAAAATCGTGAACACCCTTCAATGCTTCACCAACAAACCAATTGATATGACTGTCAATTGAAATAAACACCAATGATTTGATCCACAACAAGTTGTGGTCCAATCAATCCACTATTTGACCATTCTCCACATTCTTGTGAATATACTCTAGCAATCTAATCCAAGCGTGAATAATGTGCTAATAGCCCAACAATCAAGGTTTTTTCAATAGTATTGATGGAATAATATAATAGCCATGCACTGAATTTTATGAATCACACTTACTCTTGCATTGACCAACAAATAATTTCAACAAATATACTTTTTCCAAAAATTGGCATTCACAAAGGCAGTGTTACTATTAACAAAAACACGAATGAAGACAAATCTACTGAAAAACACTTCTTTTGATTAACTTCCCTCCTCAACACACTACAAATCTACACAAATTATAATATTCACATAATTTTATCTTTTACAAAAGAACCCCTACATTCCATATTTCAAAACAATGTTTACAACTATCATTATACATAGTGAGGAAGATGATTCGAGACTCAATAGTCTTGCTCATATCTTCCATTATTAGGAAAATCCAAACAAATTCCTAAACTTTCTCTAACCTCCTAGATACATTCTAAAACAAATAGTTTTTTATTTATTTGTTTGGCTCATTACGTGACATTTAAGAGGTTATAGACAAAAAGATTCATCCATATGTGTAGAGCCTAGAAATTTCTAGAACTTATGACAATGAGAAAACACATCTTAATTATGTACTTGCATCACATTGGATTTTATATATTCGATAAAAAAAAATAGCAACTTTTTCTTCCTCTTCTTGTGTTGATGTAATAGGAAAGGATACCTTAATTGGGGCCAATGGATGGAACCCTTAAATATTTGAAAGGGGACATGGCTGATAGAACTATGAAGAGTTATTTTTTATTTATGTTAATATAAGGGATATTTTTGTCCCATTTACATAAATGTCCAGAGTTTTGCATTCAAAGGATATGCATGATCATCCTATTTACTATCTATGTTTGCCCATTATTAGGTATGTAAGGTGATCAATTTGGTCAACTTAAAATCCATCATGGGTAAAGGGATAGGCTAGAAAATACTCAAGAAAATAGTACCTCTATTATAAACAAGTATGGCCTTTGGCAACTCAAAATGAGCCCAAACATGTTTAAAGAATATCTTAGTAGTGCCTTAAGTTGTGACACTCTTAATCTTGTAGGGTGCTAAGATTTTAGTCTTATGAAATTGATTAAAATGCTTAAATACATAATAGTGACAATGCTTGGGTGAAAAAGCAAATGACATAAAGTCCATGGAGACTAACTCTTGAATCTTATTTGGAATGGACAGAGGAGTGTAAAGTCACGGCTTCTTAATTACAAGTTTAGTGATGGTATAGAAGGTGCATGATTTGATACATTTTCTAATGTCATTTTGAAGCTTTGGCTAGTGTAAGTACTTTTGTAGAACTTCCACTATCTTCTCCATGTTGAAGTTCCCTTTCATCTGACCATAGTTCACCTACCAAATAAAATTCTCATGCTCACATAAAGGAACATGAGATAGACCAAATGGAACATCCTAGAGGTGAAATTTTGAAACATTTTTACTTGCAACTAATGTCTTATGTGTAGAAACAAATTCAAGGGCATGTCCATACAAATAGGGTGACACCAAATTTTCATTTCCATAAGAGTTAAGGACAATGGTCAATTCCACAACCGAAGGTCAACTAAGGTAGTCTACAACTCATATGGTGTTTCCCTTCTTATACTTCATGTTTAGATGGAACTATTGAGGATACATGGACCACTTGTGATGGTGATCAATTTGTAACTTCAATATATTTTAACCTTGTACACTTAATTAATTTAAGTAAAATATTAATACAAATAAAAAAGACACAATGACACATAAACACATTACACAAAGATTTTAACACTGGAAACCCAAACCGGGAAAAACAACACCATGTTTAGAGCTGCACATCCAATTGTTTTATTCATCATCCTTATTCATTGTTTATAATATAGTACATATAAGATCCCATGAATCCAAAATCCCTAATCCATTGACCCGGATTAGTCAACAATCCCAATTCCTTAACCGGAATTAGAAAACCATTGACGAAAACCATGTGCTGATAAACTGCTAAAAATGGATGCAAAAACCGCCATTTTTTTTTACAAGGGATCTGCCCCCCTGCATGCCTAGCACAAAACAACACATGGGTCTAGTTATGAAAAGAATATAACACATACCCAACACTTCCCTTGAGTCTACATAAATTTTAGAGGAATGTAGTTGGTGTGGATGATAATTTCCTTTCCCAATATATAATGCATCCACAATTGCAAGGTCTAGAAAATTAAGTAAATATTCTTGTCATGGGTGGGGTATTTGAAAACCATGTTATAGTGTGTCTTTTTATGATAATTTGTTAGATGTCCATGTTTAGTCAAGACAAAATCAATAGCATAATTTAAGACACTTATCTTAATTTCAAATAGTTGTTGTAAATTGCACAGAATGAGCACTACCACTAAGAAGCGACGATTCTTAATCTCCTTGAATTATTTCTTTGTACCTCAACCCAAAAAATATTGACCTTGGCTCTATTCTTAGTCAATGAGCTTAGGATCCAAGCAATATAAGAGAACCCCAACATTAATCTGCAGTAAAAGTTGTTGAGACCTGAGAAGATGTGGAGCTCCATTAATTTCTTTGGGGATAGCCAATCATAAATCACTTGCACATTGACTAGATCTACATGCACACCATTATCATGCACATTGTACTAAAAATATTAAGTCCTTGGCATGTCCAATGATAAATTATGTAGGTTATCATATAACAAGTGTTTCCATAAGGTGATTGACACTTATTGAATGTGTTTAGTATGCTCTTCCAAGGTTTTTCTAAACATGAGACATTTTTCATCTAGTTAGGTGACCATAAAAGAGTTTGTAAATGTACACAAAATATCATCAATCATCCTCATGACAATTGGTGGAAAAAGTTAAATGGTATGAAAAGATACACAAAGAGACCTTACTTAGAAGTGAAGGTTGTCTTCCACACATTAGCTGTCTTAGTCTGTACCTAGTGATAACTTGACTTAAGAAAAATCTTGTTGAAAAACTATGAACCTTTGAGCTGGTCAATCATATTTATTTCCTATATGGGGGAATAGGTTTTGATTATTAATTTTGTGTTTTTTCAAGGCCCTATAGTCAATACATAATTATCATGTCACATCCTTCTTTTGAAACATCACAATCGAGATCTCGTAGGGTGAGGAGATTGGTCCAATGTGTCTAATCCAAAATTTATCTACATAGTTACTATATGACTTTATTGATAGAAGTTGGTACCTAGAAGGGTCACTTTGGATCGTATCCTAAAAACCACACTAATAGACCAAGATTGAAAATCCTTTTGTTTGGGGTCAAATAAGAGGAGTTTTTTGGGTTTCTATCCTCTCCCAAGAAAATATTTCCCTCGAGGTTGTAATTGCATTCTATGATCGCTTTCCAACAATTGTTTGTTTGTATGAAACAAAGTTCGTGTGAAAAAGTCATTTCCTCAGCAAGGTAATGTTCCAATTATACCTTGTAGGTCAAATTGGTAGCTATGTGATGTCATTATGATTCACCATGTAGATTTAGTAATTTAGGGGAATCCACTAAATACTTCTAGAAGAATCTATAGATTTTAACCTTCTAGGAATTTGTTACTAAAAAACAACTAAAAATCGGATATATATGACTATTTTTGAGTAGGCGACAATTGGCAGTGAATTAGTAGTATCTTTTCACCCATCTAAATTTTAGTCGTATCTCTCTTAGTCATACTAAGTGAGATACGACTAAAAGTTATATGGGTGAAAAGAGACTGCTAATTCACTACCAATAGTCGTCGACTAAAAAATTGTCGTATATATCCGATTTTTAGTGGTTGTTTTAGTAACAAATTAGTCAATTTTTACTAGTGGTCTCAACTTGGGAGGGTGTCGATTTGTCTTGTGAATTTGGGGGAAAACCCATTTTTCGAAGATGCAATTCAATAAGACATACAATAGAATTGAATAGGATTTCATTCTACATATGTTGGATTGGTTAGGATTTAGGTCTTTCTTCATTAGGACTATGGAAACACTTTTTATGTGAGCTTTAGCAAGAGTAATCATTATATAAATTTAAAGAATGTAACACCTTTTAGCATGATTGCAACATGGATTAACAGGCATTTCTAGTAGTTGTGTGTTTTAAATATAAATAGTGCAAACACAAATAATTCAAACAACCCCACCAATGGCGTAAATGAATAGTAGAAAAAAAATCTATGGTTTTCCATATAATGCATATGTATTTTGTGGTCAAGGGAACTTTGGTAGAAATATACGAAGCAAAAAAAGGTTCAGACAATGCACAATTAAGAAGTTCCCACTCAGTTACACCTATAATAACTTCTATTTCTAGTGAAAAAGTTACTCTCGCTACCAATATTGGTTATAGTAAAAATTTGGAAATGTGTCTTCTAATAGAGATATACATAGTTCATATAGTATACAACAATGAATGCAGTGACAACCCAATGAAGCAATTACAACTAACAAAATTTCCTATGTGACTCTGTCGACAACTTCATGGTTCATATCTAAGTTTATGAATAAGTATGAATGAAGCTAGGTAAGAAAATTTAGAGGGGTTGTTGAAATAACAATGGAAAACCATAAAATCCATAAGTTATTTCCAAGTTTCCATGGCTTGAAAAATGTAAATCTCTAACTCCATATGATTATATATAAATTTACATGTTGATTATCCCCAAAACTATATACCATGTAAATCTCTGAATTTATATCTAATTAGTTTAACCCAAACAAAAAAAGGATAAAATTATCTTAGGACCAAACAAGATGAATGGAAACATGAAACAAGATTAGGGAAAAAATAGGAGACATGTATTGGGAAAAAATTAAAATTGATGTCAAAAGCTAATCTCACCTTGTTCAAATCCAAAAAATCCAATGTTGATGGAGAAACTTACACACCTTTCAACTCTTTCCAGTGTCTTTATTCACCATTGTTGTACTTTGCATGCAAGTCCCAAAATATATACATTGTTTCAGTTATACGGGTTAGAGAAAAATGAAAAAGAGTTACTATGTAAAATGAGTGCAACAATGCCTCCTCCACAATTGCATGTAATCCATCCTACATAATAATAAAATTTACCTGTTGCAGCCTGTGCTTTAAAAAATGCATACTTAAGGAAACCAACATGTAAAAGTACACATAGAGGAAATGAGATAACTTGAAATGACATTGCCTCCTTTATGAATACTAAAATGACATTGCCTCATTTATGAAAATTAACATGTGTTGAATCCTTTGCCTCTTAGCTGAATTTTCTCCCAGTCGGTGAATGTCTCTTGAAGCAATGTTTGTGCTAGTTCTCAAAGTGACAATCTGTTCAAAAGCTAAAAGAGAAACAAAACTCTCAACAAATTGTTCTCTTAACCTTGGAAATCCATGCCATCATCTTTTGGGTGGATATTGGTATTCAAGGTGACGTGCTACATGATTCAACTAAAAACACTCATGCTAGTAAAGGAAATATATTGAATTGATGGTGGTTATTGTTTCTATAGATTAATTTTAATTTATAAAAAAATTAAGAAAAAATAATGCAAAAATAAATTAATTTGTTTAAACATTTTGTTTTAAAAAAATAAAATTATTTAAATTTTCATGATTTTGATAAATTATAAAATTATAAAACTACTAATTTATCATAATAGTAGAAATTAAAATTAAATGTTATAGTGAATGGATTTACTCTTAGAACTCGGTTCCCTATTGCATTGATTCATTATCGTGATTACAAAGTTAAAACAAGTGTTGCATGGCAGTGTAGTCCCTGCCAAGTTGGAATGGGAATAAATGTGACCGAGTACAGACACGTGGGAAGCAAGGTGAAGTATATGTGGTAGCCATGCAAAATTTAGTATTCCTGAATTAGTTTTCTTTGAAATTTATCAAAAATTAATAATGTCTGATACCGACAATGTAGCATACAATAGAATAGTAACAACGTGGTGCAACAAAGGCATTCCCGAATTATTTTTCTTTGACAAAAAAAATTATCATACAATAGGACACAAAAAATCTAGCATTCCCGAATTAGTTTTCTTTGAAACAAAAAGCATACAATAGAATAGTAAATACGTCTTGCAACAAAGGCATTCCCGAATTAGTTTTCTTTGAAATTTATCAAAAAATAATAATGTCTGTTACATACTTTTGGAAATTTAAATGTGTTTGTCATATAGATTGGGATTGGGGCTCCCACGGACCATAAAAATAAATGCGTACAAGAATTAGGAATGTCGAAAGAAGTGTGCGATGGTAGAGAGGAAGACCTAAAAAGAAGAAATTGGAAGTTATGAGTGTTTGGTTACAGTTTTCTATTTAAAGAGGTAATAAATGGATTGATAAAGAAAACAAGATGACAATATAGACTTAAACTGGATTGATAAAGAAAACAAAATGACAGTATAGAATTACTATGAAGTCGATGCATTTGTGTTGATGTCGTTGATGGTCAGTGGAATCGTGTCGATCGGTTGTTGCCCTTCCTGGATGAGGTTGTCCATTCTGTGTTGGAACCATTCTTCAATGTAGCTTCTCATGGGGGCCATGTTGATTTCATCCTGAATTTCTATGTTGTAAAGGTCGTTTTCCAATTTCCTTAGATCCATTGAAATAATATGCAAACTCTGTTCAGTTTCTTCATTATGTGCCGAATAGTCCAGTACCTAGCGCTCGAGCTCATCTATACGATGTTCAACTATGCCGTAAAACTTTTTGAAAGACAATCCCTTTAAAATATCAAGTTGTTCATCGAAGGCTTCTTTGATCATTGAAAAGGATTTGAGAATTAAGTTTGGTTCTTGAACCTCATTGGTACTTCTAGCTAAGTCTATTTGGATCAGAGTTGTGAATAATTCTTCCCTTTCTGATATGGGTTGTTTATATGATTCGACAATGAGTTGTTGGTTCTTAACTTTCTTTCGCCAGCATGCTTTTATTTTTTTGGTCCTCTTTGAGGAGGGGAGATTCTCTTGTCTTCTTTTCAGTTCTGAGGTGTTGACAACATAGTTGGAAAAAGGGGTCAACACCTGATCACAAAAATGTTGATCATTTTTTAAATTCGCATCCAAATGTTCAAGCAAATCATTTTCCCTCTTTCGGAAAGAAACTATATTTTGTGATATTTCCCAGGCTTCAGTAACTAGCTACATTCTTTTCTTGATGTTATTCTCTAAAAGGGATCTAGAGAATGCAAGGAGGGTAGAGGATACTTTCATCTTGGCTGCAGTGGTAGAAGGCACGATTTTTTCTAAAGGACTGGAGAATTATGGGGTGGCAATGAAAGCCTCTTCAAATTCCTTGGGCCTGTCTTTCAGTCTGGCATTTTCCACTTCAATTCCTCCAATCAAATCAGGAAGAGAATCATCGGTTATGCGGTGAAATAGGGATATTTGGGATAGCCGCATTTTCCTAAAGTTAATATCTATGCAAGATTTTCCTTTCTTATTTGTTACATCTCTCTTTTCAATGACCATATTTTTAGATTGGCCGTAAAAAAAATTGCTCTGGAATACGAAGGATTCATCTTTGTCAAAAATGTTAGTCTCAGCTATTTCCATTACGGACGACACAATTTTGTGCATGTGCTAAGTTTCAATTTCAAGTTGCACCTGTTCACTTTCAATTTTGGGTTCGTCCACCTGGCCTACATTGTTTTTTCTTTTCTTGGTTAGTGGCATTTTGTGAGAACTATCAATTTTTATATGAGTAGGGTTCTTATCTCCTCCTTCGTTCGAATATTTCTGGGTTTCTTTCTTACTGGGGTGGGCCATTGAAGCGATGCTCTGTGATGTCATACTCTTGGGAGTGCTGGCGAGGGACTGAGAACTCTTCTCACTAAATAATTTTCCCTATTGTCTGTACAATTCAGTTGCGCTTTGCAATGTCTCTGCGTCACAATAGATAGAAGTAGGATTGTTGTCATCACTGTCCCTATCCTCGGTCAAGTGTCTATGGATAAAAGAGCTACTAAAGCCAACTGCCAGTAAATGTTCTCAAAAAATACCATTAGGGTCGAACCCTTTTAGCCTTCCAGCATACATTAGGTTCAATTTCTTGAAATGGTTGGAAAATTCGTCAATCTTGTTGGCGTTTCTGCACACGAGGTCCCCGACTTTCCAGGGCAGAGGAATGAACTGTTTTTATTTCTTGTCATGGAAAAAATGAAACTAGTGGTTGTATTGCCTTACTATTTTTGTGACAAACATCTTGTCCATGATGTGGCATGGAAGGAAAGCTAGATTTTCCTTAGAGCCAAAGACCATTAGTACATTGTGATTTTCCTTTTTTTCAAATGTGCCCTTCCTGTTCAAAAACTTGGTTTCTTGGCCAGACATCCGCGGAGCATCCTTCCCCAACAATAAGTCTTTGAAAACTGAGACAAAGCCATTAAAAAATTCATAAAAACAATGGGAGGCCTTGTGCCTCCACAGGGCCTTGTACGATAATGTTACTGGGTCAAATCCACAACTTATTTTCTTGGAACGAGAATTTTTTGGAAACGGACAACAATGCACTATTGTGAAAATCAAGTATGATGACATATAAAATTTATTTGATTCTTTGAATCGTGAAAACTGGGAATATATCTCAATGGAAATTATCTTCCCCCAATCGAAAATGAATTGTTCCTTGAATTTGAAGTACAAAATATAAATAATTATATGGGAAATGCTTGTCATGGATGCTTGTCCCGTTATTCTTGTAAACAACCAAGAAATTTCCCGTAATGGATTTCTAAAGGAACTTACCTGCAACTTTGTGATATCTTCAGGAACTGTCATCGGGTCTTCGAGGAACTCGGCTAAGATGTCCAACACATTATCATGTTTTTCTAGGAACTTCTTGCAGTCTTGTCCTCTAAAGGTCAATGTTGGCTCCGACAATTTTAACATCTTGCGGAATACCCGAGGTGAAAAAGAAACAAGAGAATGGTTGTGCAGTGGAATATTTATTTGCCTTGGAATATATTTTTTGGCACACCAAGATACCACCTCCTTATAGTTAAAAACCTCAGGGACGTAGCCTGCACGAGTGATTCCAGAGGTCCAAACCACTTTGTTTTGGGTGGAACGGGATGAATAGTAAAAGTATGCTCTGGACCATTGGAAGTTCTGGTCCTGATGTCCGAAGATATTTACTCTATCTCCACAAAACTATTGCCGACCTGCTTCCATAAGTCTACAAGAACGGTTTTTTTCTCCAGACGATGAATGAAATGAAAATTTGGAAGGGATAATATAACACTGCGAAAATCTTGGTCCAATGCGTGTGAATGGGATATCTCCTCGAGAATTTCATTCATTAATGACACTTTCAATAGCTATTGCATGATTCGTTGTTAACATTAAACACTAGTAATTGCATACATAGAAATGCGAACATGGAGGATATGACAATGAGTGATTAAGAATTGTAGATATCTTTAACGGGCCAATGCAACAATGCATGTTTGAGATGAACAATCGAAAAGGAAAATATAACTCTCCATAGATATTGGTTTAATGCACAATAATGGGAGATCTCCTCAATCTTTTTTCTCATTAATGACAATGTTGATGACTCCTGCATGGCCGACTGTTATCATGAAAGGTTTCTAATTGCATACTAAGAAATAAGTATAGAGGTCGCGGGGACGGGAAAAAGAAGCTTCAAAATAGGCTTACAAGGTACAATCGTTGGAGGTGAGGGCATGAGGGTCAAATTGTATGTCTCAGAACTTTTTGAGTGCAATACACGTAACATCGAAGAGGGTATGATAGGACAGTCTAGAGGGAAATTTGTATATCACTAGTAAGATCATAACTAATGTATATTGGGAAGGAAAGGAAGTTAGTTAAGATGGAAGGCAACGACAAATACTTTGATACATTTGTGAGCCATGGTAGAGTGAAGCTTGTGAGTTCGAGGAGTCTGTGATGGAATTGTATATCACATAATTTTTGAGTGCATGATGTATATCACAGAACAAGAAGAAACAGAGTTCGAAAGCGCCAACCTGACAACCACGACCATAAAATTGGCTAAGTATGTAAAGGAACAATGGTCGATAAGATTCATCATGTGAGGATATAGATGGAGATGAAGATATGTCATCATGCCAACATTGGAACTCATGATCATAGAAAGGCGACTAAGTATATAACCACAAAGCGATAATACATGGGAAGAATAAAAGGGAAAAAGCGCTAAGGAGTCTGTGGTGGAATTGTAGATCACGAAAATTTTCAGTACAAGATGTATATCACGGAATGAGAAGCAGCAGAGTTCGAAAGTGGCAACCCAAAACAATGACTAAGAATTGGAGATTTCTTGAGCGTGTCAACACGAGGATCCAAAATAGGGTGACAAGTCTTCCCCATAAGACATGAAGCCCCGACGGTCAAATTGTATTTCTCTGAACATTTGAATGCATAATCTGTAACACAGAAGAGGGGACGATGTCAGATCCCGGTAGTCAATTTGTATATTGTGGAGGGTCGGATGCCAGTTGTTTCGTACCAGTGTGTTCAGTTGTCACTAGTAAGAGCACAACCAATGTATATTATGAATGACAAGAAGTTAGTGTGGATAGAAGGCAACAACAGATACTTCGAAACATTTGTGAACCATGGTAGAGTGAAGCTTGCGAGTTCGAGGAGTCTACGGTGGAATTGTAGATGACAAAATTGTTGAGTGCAAGATGTAGATCATGGAACAAGAAGCAGCAGAGTTCGAAAGTGCCAGCCTGGTAAGCGTGGCCATAAAATTGGCTAAGTATGGAAAGGAACATCGGTCGGTCAGATTCGTCATCTGAGGATATAGATGGAAATGAAGATATGTCAACCCGACAACGCTGGAACCTGCGATCATATAAAGGCAACTAAGTACATAACCAGAAGGCGATAACACACGGGAAGAAGAAAAGGGAAAAAGGGTTGAGTACGCGGTGGAATTGTAGACAACGAAAATTTTGAGTGCAAGATGTATATCACAGAACAAGAACAAGCAGAGTTCGAAAGCGCCAACCTGAAACAGTGTCCAAGAATTGGACATTTCATGAACCGATCAACACGAGGATCCAAAACAGGGTGACAAGGTCTCTCCAGAAGACGTGAGGCCTCAACGTTCAAATTGTATCTCTTAGAACATTTGAATGCATAATTTGTAACACGGAAGAGAGGATGATGTTGAAATCTGGTAGTCAATTTGTATATTGCGGAGGGTTTGATGCCAACTATTTCGTACCAGTGTGTCCAGTTGTCACTAGTAATAGCATAACTAA
This sequence comes from Picea sitchensis, assembly GCA_010110895.2. NCBI lineage: Eukaryota > Viridiplantae > Streptophyta > Pinopsida > Pinales > Pinaceae > Picea > Picea sitchensis. Next base: position 66,728 of record SNQJ01S0002696.1, read on the forward strand.
TTTATATTAGGAAGGACAGAAATTTAGTGGGGATGGAAGGCAACGAAAGATACTTTGAAACATTTATGAGCCGTGGTAGAGTGAAGATTTTGAGTTCGAGGAGTCGGTGGTGGAATTGTAGATCATAGAAGTTTTGAGTGCACGATGTATATCACGGAACAAGAAGCAGCAAAGTTCAAAAGCGCAAACCTGACAACCGCGGACATAAAATTGGCTAAGTATGGAAATGAACAACGATGGACAGGATTCGTCATGTGAGGATATAGACGAAGATGAAAATATGTCATCCCGCCAACGCTAGAAGCCGCGATCATAGAAAGGCCACTCAGTAAATAACCAGAAAGCGATAATACACAGGAAGAAGAAAAGGGAAAAAAGATTAAGGAGTCCGCGGTGGAATTGTAGACCATGAAAATTTTGAGTGCAAGATGTATATCATGAAACAAGAAGCAATAGAGCTCGAAAGTGCAAACCCAGCAACCACGGGCATACAATTGGCTAAGTATGGCTAAAATTGGCTAAGATGTCACCAGTAAGAGCATAACTAATGTATATTAGGAAGGACAAGAAGTTAATGGGGATGGAAGGCCGTGACAAATACTTTGAAACATTTGTGAGCTATGGTAGAGTGAATCTTGTGAGTTCGAGGAGTCGGTGGTGGAATTCTAGATCACGGAATTTTTGAGTGCATGATGTATATCACGGAACAAGAAGCAACAGAGTTCGAAAGCGCCAATCGGACAACCGCAGCCATAAAATTGGCTAAGTATGGAAAGGAACAATGGTAGGTGGAATTCATCATGTGAGGATATAGACAGAGATGGAGATATTGTAAATGTGTTGAACCTGCATAGAATAGATCTAGCTAGAAAATACCACACACATTTGCAGAGAGAAATTGAGAAAGAAGAAGCAGGAGAGAAAGAATGGAAAGAATTCTCATTAACCGTATTCCACACTCAAAGAGTGAATAATTTACAATATATATAGGATAAATGAATGAGCCATAGTGGTGTTCTATATTGATCTAGACACACACCAACAGTTACAAGAGTAAAATGCCACTTAGTCTAGTCTCTTAGGCAGTTACGAGAGTGAACTGCCACCTAGCTGAGTTAACTAGTCAACTAGTCTTCAGTTAACTGATTGAACAAAGAGTAGTGAGTTGGTGATGATCCCAATGTTGCATGGTGACAAAACCAATGCAACAAATAAACTCAACTCAATTANAACTGAAAGAGAATATTCTCCAGGTGGAATATTCTCCCCTAAAATATAGGAGACTGGATAATGACTAATTATGACTAATAAACAAGGAATAACCTTAGGAAAAATAAATCCTAGGTGTGTGTGAAGTAACTCCAACATATATGTCATCCTGCGAATGCTAGAAGCCACGATCATAGAAAGTCCACTAAGTAAATAACCAGAAACCGACAATAGATGGGAAGAAGAAAAGGGAAAAATGACTAAGGAGTCTGTGGTGGAATTGTAGATCACAAAAATTTTGAGTGCAAGATGTATATCACAGAACAAGAAGCAGCAGAGCTCGAAAGCACCAACCTGGCAACCGCAGGCATAAAATTGGCTAAGTATGGAAAGGAACAACGATCGGTTGGATTCGTCATGTGAGGATATAGATGGAGATGCCACTATTATAGAAAGGCGACTAGGCATATAACTAGAGAGCGATAATACACGGGAAGAAGACAAGGGAAAAGGGGCTAAGTATCTAATAGAAGAACATCCATTGTTCATTTATTAATTCAAATCCTTTCGAACCCTTGTTGAGTTCTCACTAGTAAAGGAATAAATTGCATATCACATAAGTTCTTTGGGTGCAAGATGTATATGTCGGAACAGGGGACATAAGTGTTGGATACCACGAACAGAGAACATAATGATGGATACTACAAATCACAGAACAAGAAGAAACAGAGTTCGAAAGAGCCAACCGAGCAACCATGACCACAAAATTGGCTAAATATGGAAATGAATAGTAGTTGGTCGGATTCGTCATGTGGGGATATAGGCGAAGATGAAGATATGTCAGCCCGTCAATGCTAGAACCTGCAATCATATAAAGGTGATTAAGTAAATAACCGGAAATTGATAATACATGGGAAGACAAAAAAGGAAAAAGGACTAAGGAATCCACGGTGGAATTGTAGATCACAGAATACTTAAGTGTAAGGTGTATATCAAGGAACAAGAAGCAATAGAGTTCGAAAGCGCCAACCTGGCAACCACGAGCATAAAATTGGCTAAGTATGAAAAGGAACAACGGTCGGTCAAATTCATCATGTGAGGATATAGATGGAGATGAAGATATGTCAACATGCCAACACTGGAACCCATGATCATAGAAAGGAGACTAAGTATATAACTAGAAACCGATAATACACGGGAAGTAGACAAGGGAAGAAGGGATAAGTATCTCACAAAAGCACATATACTGTTCTCTTATTAATGCAAATCCTTTCGAACCCCTATTGAGTTATCACCAATACATACATAAATTGCAAAACACATAATTTCTTTGGGTGCAAGATGTATATGACAAAATAGGGGACATAGGTGTTGGATACCGCAAACTTGGGACCCGGTGATTAGATAATTGGCTAAGTGTTCAAAGGAACCGCAGTCGGTCGGGCTCATGGTGTGAATATATAGATAAAGAGTTGCCAATTTGCGAATTCATGAGGCCATGATCATATAGCTGCGACTACATATAGAATGACAAAGGGATAATAGAGGGGGTGAAAAGAGGAGAATTAAGAGTTTTTATACATTCTTGTAGACAAATTGTATATTACGGAACTCCGGGCACTGTTTGCAGCTCATGGAAAATTCGAAACACGATTTTGAGGCTGTCAATTCGGGAACCTACAATTGAAAAAGTGTGCAAGTATGGAACATGGAAACGATGGCTGGGACTTTCTTTTGCTAATATATTGAAATTTGTAATTGCTTTTCAATTACCTGGAAAGATCTTCTTTGCATGTTTCTGGACAAGTTCTGTAGGGACAGTTGGTTGTCGAGACTTTTGCTTATTAATGACGATTTTTACGGTTGTTGTATGATGTCGTTTTAGTATTAAACCTTTGGTGTTGCATATCTAGAAAGAAGTAGGAGGATGGGCATAACAGGAAACAATGACTAGGAGTTGGATTTTTCGTGAACCCACCAACACGAGGATCCAAAATAGGGTGACAAGGTTTCACTAGAAAAAGCAAGGCCCAGATGACCAAATTGTATAGCTCAAAACATTTGAATGCATAATTTGTAACACGAAAGAGGGGACGATGTTGGAGTATGGTAGTCAATTTGTATATGGCGTAGGAGCGGGTGCCAATTCTTTCGTACCAGTGTCTCTAGTTGTCACTAGTAAGATCACAATTAATATATATAAAGAAGGAAGTGAAGGTGGTGGGGATGGAAGGAAACGACAGATGCTTTGAATGAAGTTAATGTATACAAGGAACGTGCGGTGGAATTGTAGATCACAGATGTTTTGAGTGTAAGATGTATATCACGAAACAATAAACAACCAAGTTCGCAAGTGCCAACCCAACAACGATAGCCATAAAATTGGCTAAGTATGGAAAGGAACAATGGTCGGTCGGATTTGTCGTGTGAGGATATTGATGGATATGAAGACATGTCATCCCGCCAACCCTGGAACCAGATATCATAGAAAGGTGACTAAGTATATATCCAGAAATCGATAATGAGCGGAAAGAAAAAAAGGCGAGTTTGTATGCACCAACACGGCAATCGCGACCATAAAATTGACTATGTATGGAAAGGAACAACAGTCAGTTGGATTTGTCATGTCAAGATATACATGGAGATGAAGATATGTCAGCCTGCCAACCCTGCAACCTGTGATCATAGAAATATGACTAAGTATATAACCAGAAAGTGATAATGGATGGGAAAAGGAAAAGGGGAAAAGTGCTAAGTATCTGACAGTCAAAATCCATTTTTTCCATTTATTAATGCCAATGTTTTCGAACCCCTGCTGGTTTCTCACTAGTAAAATCATAAACTGCAGATCACAGAATTTCTTTGGCTGCAAGATGTATATGAAGGAATAGAGGACATAGGTTTTGGATACCGCGAACCCAGGGCCTGCTGGCCAAATAATTGGCTAAGTATTGGTCGAGTGAAAGTTTTGATATTTATTTCAATAGTTTTCATACTTATATGTATTAATGGAGAAAGTTTTGATATTTATTTGAATAGTATTCATACTAATATATAGTCATGGATTATTTATGTTTCAAATGCAATTCATCTCCCAATTTGCAGGATGCTCTTCGGTTCACAAATTTCGTTGAAACCACAAAAGTTTTGACTGCAAGATGTATATAACGCAACAAGAAGTAGCAGAGTTTGAAAGTGTCAACTCGATAACCACGGTCATAAGATTGGATAACTATGGAAAGGAATAATGGTCGGTCGGATTCATCATGTGAGGATATAGATGGAGATGAAGATATGTCAGCCGGCCAACCCTGGAACCCGCGATGATAAAAAAATGATTAACTATATAACTAGAAAGCGATAATAGATGGGAAGAAGAAAAGAGGAAAAGGGCTAAGTATCCCAGAGAAAAAAATCGATTGTTCCTTTATTAATGCCAAGATTTTTGAACCCCTGGTGAGTTATCAGTAGTTAAAGCATAAATTCTAGATCACATAAGTTCTCTGGCTGCAATATGTATATGATAGAACAAGGGACATAGTTGTTTCGAACCCCTGGTGAGTTATCACTAGTTAAAGCATAAGTTGCAGATCATGAAAGTTCTTTCGCTGCAAGATGTATATGACAGAATAGGGGACATAGTTGTTGGATATCTCAAACCCAAGCCCCGGTGGCCAGAAGGTGAGTTATCATTAGTTAAAGCATAAATTGCAGATCACATAAGCTCTTTGGCTGCAAGATGTATATGGTGGAACATAGAACATAGTTGTTGAATACCACAAACCTAGGACCCGGTGGCTAGATAATTGGCTAAGTTTTGGCTAAGAGGAAGCTTTTTATATTTATTCCAATAGTACTCATATTAGTATATATGCACAGATATTATGAAATAGAAGAAGCTGCAATATATGCAAGATATTGAACAGGAACATGGCGTCAAATCTTGATTTGCCTTGTTGTAACTCATTAATTCATTCTATTTATGGGACTGAAAGAATGAAAGCAGGATGGGTCCCCCAATTTATTTCTTTAAGTATAGGGTCGATGCCACATAATTATGGCCTACAACAAATTATTATTCCATGTAAAATGTAAGCAACGAATAGATTAGTCTTTATTTAAATTGAAGTACTAGGCAACAGAAAGAAAATATTGTCGTCCATGTTTAACGATACACAGGAAAAAAAGGTACAAAATAAAATGAAAAGCAATACCAGAGATTGGAAAACACCATAAAAAAAGAGAGCAAATATTCTATATTCAAATAAGATGGGTTACAAAATACAATTGATATTATTTGCCATAATGATTGTGATTTGGCCTGCTGTCGACCAATAAAAAATATGTACAATGATGAAGCTTGTTGACAGTTTTCTTGACGATCAAATCCTTTATTCATAAAAAATGAGTTGAATATCAATTTCGAGTCTTGGACTTAGTTGGTGCTACCAACTAGATCTATCCTAGTTTTTTGAATAACTTGTCTCTTCTAGATATGGGCTGCTTGCATTGGCTGGTAATTCAACATTCCATTCTTTGTTAAGTATTAGTTTCCCTCCGCCATCAAAAAATTTGGTTTTAAGGTGCTTTCCTTGTAATGTTCCTGACCATTGACATCCGAGACAACTTAGAAATGTAATTCAGTCCCAATTCAAAGTCGAGGCAGTCGTGGGATAGAAACAAATTTCAAGTATGTTGTGACTATTATTCTCCCTGTATTCGATCATCTGTTTGGTTGAAAAGCCTGCCTGAAGATTTGTATGTTGAACTTATTTTTTTTATTACAGTAAATTGGAAGGAACGTCCAAGCCAGCTGCAAAATGTTCGAAGTACATGACTTCTTTCAGCAGCACAGTTCTGGAAAGTGTATCAAATGTTGCAGATCGCATCAACACAGGTTTGGAAAATGTATCAAATGTTGTAGATCGCATCAAAATATATATTTCGTCATAGTGGTGGTAGATATGGTGTCCCACAAAAAGGTATAGAATGTTCGGAGTCGATGCCAAATATGTGGAGTCTATAACTACATCCAGAGGAGAGGGAACAAACTTTGACAAAGAACATGGCTTTCTGTCAAGTCTGTTACCATACCCAGAAGTATCTCAACAAACTTTGAAATAGAAACTTTGGTAGTGATAATATGTCCTTTTATCCACCCATATAGTTTTTGTTGCCCACTTTCCCCTGACGAAGACAAACTCTTTTGTGATCTACAAAATTCGATACACTTGCCAAATTTGTGTTGTTGGAAGAAACTATATACTTCAACGAAGAAGTATTTGGCATGTGACCTGAAAATCCATTACAAATCCTAGCAAGAAAACAAAGAAGATCAACAAACAAATCTCTAGGCAGGATTTTCAACCAACCAAAGCATTGAGTATAGGGAGAACACCAACCATAAAATACTTGTTCTTTTTTTTTCCCCTGTCTGAGTTTCTGTTGGATAACAGAGTTGTTTTTTGGCTCAAATCTCACATCACATAAAACTAGTCTCTCTTCTTTCATTTGGGCCTCAATCACATATCTAGGTTGTCTTACATGTCCATGACTAGGAACATTAGAATGAAGGCACCCTAAAGCCCAACTCTTTGATGATAGAAAGAAATGGCAATAAGTATTTAAAAGCAACGCTGGAGGATGACAGTATGATCCTCCGTATATTTTTCAGTTAATTCGTTTTAATGATAGATGTTCTTGATATTTTCTCTTATTAATGCCAATCTTTTCGAATATGTACGTTGAATAGTGACTAATACCACGTATTAACATTCCCATATCCGAGCCGATTCTCAAATCTGACATCTAACATATGCACAATATTAAAGAGTGACATGGCGTCAAGGCCTCTGTGGGTGACAAGTTCATGGATGACAACGAGCTAGTATAATACTGCACTCTTACTATGATGAAGCATTTAAAAAACTAAATGAGTCAATATTTTTTGTTTTTTTGCAAATTCAAAATGCAGGCAAAATAAATTACCAGATTCCATAATATTCGTCTGTCTATTCATTTTAATGGAAGATGTCCTCGAGCTTTCCTCTTATTAAAGACAATCTTTTCGAAACTATCTGGTCGGCTGTGACTTTTGAAAGAATAATTAATGTCTATTGGGAAGCGCAAAACTCATCGCAGGAAGAGGCACGGTTGCGAGTTTGAGGAGTGCAGGGTCAAATTGTAGAGCATGAAATCTCTGGGTGCAAGATGTATACACCGAACACGAGCTACCATAGTTTGATATCTGCAAAGCGGCGTCCATAAAATTGGCTAAGTATGCAATTGAATGGAGGTCGGTCGGTAACGATTTGTCAGTTCACCACACCGGGAACCCGCGAGCACAAAAACGTGAGAAAGTATAGAAGCAGAAACACAGTTTACAAGAGAAAAAAAAATGGAGAGAACAACTATATCGCTCACACAAAAAAACTTACTCTCATAACTATGAAACCATAGTAAGACATAAACCATGGAAAAAAACATCACTAGCTATGAAGTATAGTTTGAGGTCGACAAACTCTGGTTGAAGGCAGAAGAGAAACAATTTACACGGACTGCAAATTTTGTGTATGTTATTTTATCTTAATAGTATTTTATGGGGAGTCAACTACAAAACAAGGTAACAACAGATCCAACTGCGGATGCAACACCCCAACATTGTAAACCTTAGGCAAACAAATAACAACCCAGTTAAGAAGCACCAAAAGGCCCAACTACAGTCATAGGACCCGAACCCTCCAAAGTTGAATCAAACAATAATAAAAAGCATCCAACAAACAAAGAAGAAAGAAGCAACCAACCCACTAGGAATGATGCAGTTCCAATCACAGTTGCAAAACCTAAATGTGCAAACTGTAACAAGACGAACAGATGCAATTTACATCGACTGCAAATTTTTTGTATCTTATTTTATCTTAATAGTATTTTGTGGGCAGTCAACTGCGAAACAATGTAACAACAAATCCAACTATGGATGCAACTCCCCAACATTGCAAATCGTAGGCAAAGAAGAGCAAGCAACATACAAGAAACCAGTTAAGAACCACAAAAAGGCCCAATTACAGCTGTAGGACCTGAACCCTGCAAACTCAATTCAAACAACAACAAACAACATCTAGCAAACAAGCAAGCAAGCAACAATCAGTCCACCATGAATGACGTAGTTCCAATCACGGTTGCAGAACCCCAAACGTGCAAACTACAACAAGATGAACATGCAAACAAGAACAACAACAACAAGAAAATAAGAAATCAGTGGAGATGCAAGAAGCAAGCATGGACCAGTGAAGCAACAATGTCATTGAAGCACAATATTGGCCAAATTGACTGCAGAGAACATTGCATATAAAATAAAAATAGGAAATAAAATGTATTGTAACATGCCTGCTAAGTAAACACTCAATGTTGCCAAGCCTATTAGGTAAACATTCAAGTCTATCAGAAATGCTCTGTAAACATTTAAGAAAAAATGCAATGTGGTAGGTCTCTAACATACCAAAAAAAATTCACTATAATTTATGTAAAAATAGCTTGAACAGTAGAGAATGTATTCGAAAGACAAGATTTGGTTATGCCAACATATCAAACATTGGCATAAATTTAACTAGCAAAAAATGCTAAGCCAAACGTTCGAACTAATGGTAGCATTAATCTGCCTTCCAGCAATGCATAAGAAAATATATGATTCAAAAAGACCATATACGATCAAATACTTTGGATATGCCAACATATATAACATTGAGAATAGCGAAGCTGACAATAATACCTCCAATCCCTTGTCCAATAAGATCATGACATATATGGTACTTTTTATTATATAAAAAACGATGATTTTAGTTCCCTAATTCTAACAATAGATAATATGAAAATATTTGTGATCAAAAGACGAAGTAATACGAAGTCAACGAATTATTGATCACTATAATTCCTTTATACCTATGACAGGGAATGGTAAAATAAAATATCTATACCATCCCATAAAATAACAAACCTTCCATACACGCTTCCTTCCAAATCATGCTTGAAACTAATAAAATTTACTTTGCATTAGTGTATATTCCATACACGCTTCCTTCCAAATCATGCTTGAAACTAATAAAATTTACTTTGCATTAGTGTATAGTACGTCGTTATAGATATCATCATACATACATTTTAAATTTAATTTTTAGATTTATACATATTTGGAAAGATCAGAAACTTATGATTCTCCACCATTGAAATTATATAAATTAATTGTATCCACGTTAGTTTTTTTTGGTCACTTTAATTAACTGGAACGAAAAATAAGTCCCTTTTCATTTTTAGTTTTTAAAAATAAATTAATTAGTATTATATACATGTGATATATTATGATGGTCATGTTGATTAACTCAAATGAAAACTATATATATATATATATATATATATATATATATATATATATATACTCTTACTTTATTCATTATTTTAAGTATATACTCTTACTTTATTCATTATTTTAAGTATTTAAAAATTTATTTTTGTAAAATTTTATTTTAAATTAGTTATTATATATTAATTTTTTATGTGGTAGTTTAAATTTATGTTAAGGTAGTTTTGGTTATTTTTTTGATATTTTTTGTTTAAGTTTTGTTTAAAATTTGATGGAAATTTGTTGGATATGCAGATTTAAGTGGTTAAATTTGTATAATCCAAATGCCTCAAAATTAGATAATACCTTTATATATACAGTTTGAGTGGGCCTGATGGTTAAGAACATGTGTTTCCTCCTAAGAGGTCACAAGTTCAAATTCAGAGGGGGATAGAGTATGTATACCTCCGTAGACTTTACCAGTGAAATCGTTGAATAGAGGAGGTCCCTTGTCCCACAAACAAGAGGGTCTCATACACTAATTTGGTGTGGCTTAGTCATGACCTTAAAAAACAAAGATTTGACATTTCTACACCTAACCCTTATTATTCATAGAATAAAGAAATGAAATGAAATTGTTAATATTTGATATTTATAAACCATTAGATTTTTGGAATGATTTTACATTCACTAAACAAAATTTACCAATGGCCAATTAATACATTATGAGCGATAAGCATGAAAATAATAGATTTGGGTTATGATAAGTTTTATGAGTTAATGAATGACTCATAAAACCCACATGAACATAAAATATATGAAAATCGGATAAAGGTGTAGTATAAGGGCAATGGCATATATTTTAAATTAAATAAAACTTTAAAAAATTAAATCGTTTACAAAATATAAATAAAATGATCTTTTTCAAAATAATGATTATTATTTTGGGTGTTGGACTTGGTTTGAGATAACAATCTCTTACAATAAGCTAAATACCCAACATTCAGTGTGATAAGTCAAAACAAATGAGTCAATCAAAAGTTTATGGATAAAAATGGGTCAAATAAAAGTTTATAAATAAAAATAGGTTTTAAGGTCATAATGAGATCAATAAGTAAATCAAATTTGAAAGAACTCCAAAAATTTTGGCGAAGTCAATTTATGTTACAATACGTACTGAGATCAATGAGTAAGTCAAATTTGCAAGATTAGTTGTAGGTTTCTAAGGTAGCAATAAGATAGAGAACAAATTGAACCATGCATAATATAACTTACCCTTTCATCAATAATTGCTCAGAGTGTAAGGTAATCAAACACGTCTCTACAATAATTCCATGCATTTGCATTTCCATATTTACATTGACATTCATCATAAAATCCATACACCTGAAAATCCACAAATAGAATTGTAATCATATCCTGAATAATAAAAGCAAAAATGAGTAAAAGCTTTGAATCTAGTCAAGAATGAGAATTCTTGGTCCAATTGAGATTTTTACATATCTTAGAGTGTTGCAATAAATAAACAAATGTTATTAATGAGAAAAAGCTAACAACTACAAGTGCTAATTGAGAATTTAGAGTAGATATTTGAAATTCCGACACATGGGTTTTGTCAGGAAGCCAAATTACTCTAATGTAGCATGCTTGTTTTTTTCCAACATCAAAATTTATTGACTTTCCAAAAAATGACCAATTTTAATAAATCTGATGGTAGGGATTTTTGGAGAGAACTTAAAAAAACTCACACATGGATTTTGTGAGGAATTGAAAATTCTAAAAGTTAGTATAATTGATTTTTCTCTAACATAAAATTTTATGGGCCTTAAATGAATTTTACAAATCTATACATGAAGTTTTAGAAGTTCTTGAAAAATACTAAAAATGCATGTTTCTTTCATCTATTTATGGAAGCATGGATGTAACATTCTATTTATTTTCCCTACACTACCTCAGGATTCGCAGATTAAAAGAAACCATAAGCTTAAAAAATAATGAGATTGTTCAATTCCCAACACAACATAGTTTTTCCACATAAATGGACATGACATAATATTTTGAATAGTAAAACGAAAAATGAGTAAAGACTTTGAGTCTCGTCAAGAATGCTTATTCTTGGTCCATTGCTTATTCTTGGTCCATATGGGATTTTCACATCTCTTAGAGCATCCAATAAATAAAGAAATATTAATTGAAATTACCAAATGTTATCAATGAGAAAAATATAACAACTACATGTGTTAATTGAGAATTTGGTGCAGAGAATTGAAATTCTGGCACATGGGTTTTGTGAGGAAGCCAAATTTCTCTATTATGGCATACTTTATTGACCTTGTGTTATTATGGCATACTTTATTGACCTTGTGTTGATTTTACCAAATTGTTGGGAAATGTGCAATATTTGCCAAAAAAAAATGACTAGTTTTAATAAATCTATGATGGTAGAGGACTTTTGGAGAAAACTTGAAAAATAACACATGAGTTTTGTGAGGAATTAAAATTTTGCAATATCTCATAGTTCGTTTTTCTTTGGTATCAAATTTTATGGGCCTTAACTAAAAAAAATGAATCATGGGTTTTGTGAGTAATTAAAAATTCTACAAATTGACATGGCTATTTTTTTTTTGGCATCAAATTTTATGGGCCTTAACTGTGTTTTACAAATATGGACATGGAATTTTATAAGTGCTTGAAAAAGACCGAAAATGCCTAAAGTGCCATTTTTTTCACTTGTTTCTTTCATCTATTTATGGAATCACACATCATGCAGTGAAAACAAAATCATTGATAAAAAACTAAAGAAAATGGCATGAAAATATCACTAGCCAAGCTAGTGCCAAAACCCAAGCATGATATCCTGAAAAATAAGCATATAATTAAAAGGACACATACAATAACGCTACAAACAAATTGCCAAAAACTATAAAATGAAACAAAGAAACAATAAATAAACAAGGATGTGTAGAGATGTTAGAAAAAAAGGATCACGTAGCAGTAAAATAAAACAGATGTGTGTTACACATTATTTTGGTCACCCCAGTGATCCTTTTACAACATGTGTTCATGTTCCCAAAAGAGCCTTCCTTCATGAGAAAAGTGATTGGCTTTCTCTTCTCAAAAACTCTATTAAAGAAGATCGGCTTAGGCTGCACTATATGCAAGGTGCGACGATGCCTGATCGCTGCTATTTTCCCTGAAATTGGTTTGCGACGTCTCCGCGGGCTGTCTTATAGCTAGGGTGTGGCGATGCTGGAAGACTAAGAAAAGGTCGACCTTCACGAAAGTTCTAGAAGGGGATCTTCTAGAAGGTGAGGTGGCATCTGTATGGTTGGGATCCTACTCGCTTCTCTGATTTAGTGGGATCATCCTAATCTCTTCAACCATCTCTCTTTCCCCTATATAAAGAGGGATTTTTCATGGAAAAGGCTAAGGTTAATAAAGGTTGAATAGGCTAAGAATTGTATGAGGAATTCTACTTCAATTGATTCTTGAGGGCTTCATTTCAGTTCATCAAGTTATTTTGGATCTTCTTCATGCAAGTTTGGAGCAAGTGTGTGTGTTGGAGCAAAGGGCCATTGAAAGGGGACCTTGCAACATCAAGGTTGTTTGGTTGTATCTTCCACTTTTACTTAATATAATGCAACGACATGTTTCTTTCCCATAAAACCATTCTCATTTTATTGTATGATTCCTTGATCACATGCATAAACTTTCATTGAGTATACTATTATTGCTTTCACTTTGGTTGGTTTGTGTTCCCTTGCAGGTCCAATATCACAAGAGCACCGGAGTAGAGAATGGACAACAAAGATACAAGGAAGAGATATTTAAATGGTATGTGACTCATCTCTTTTTTAATAGTAAATTCAATGATTAAAGCTTAGGGAAAGTGTCATGTCCTATCTTGTTTTGTTCTAGATCTAGGTGGATCTAGGGAGATCAATTTATGTCCGTATTTACTGATTAACCCAATAACAAAATTGGCGATCATACTGTCACTCTGGAGCATGTAGTGGTCATATGTATGGGTATGCCACTGCCCAAAAGATCTTACGAGCAGGGTATTTTTGGCCCTCACTTTTCAAGGATTGTATTATGACGGTTCAGAAATGCCATGCTTGCCAAAATTATAACAACAAAATAAGATCTTCTCCTGCTCCTTTACACCTTGTAGTTTCTGTTGGTCCCTTCGAAAAATGGGGCATTGACTTCATGACATGTAACCCTCACTGGGTCGGGGGGCATGGATACATCATTGTAGCTATGGGTTATTTCACTAAATGGGCTAAGGTGATGCCTACATTCGGTAACAATGGGAAAATTGTAGCATTGTTCATATTCTATCATATCATTACTCAGTTTGGTGTCCCCCAAGCTATCATTACTGATCATGGTAGTCATTTTCGAAATTTCATGATGTTCGAACTTATTGAAAAGTTGGGTCTTCGGCATGAAATCTCAACCCCCTATTATCCACAGGCCAATGGCCAGGTTGAAGTGATAAACAAAGTCCTTATTACTATGCTTCAATAGATGATAGGAATTCATAAGACAAGTTAACACATGATGTTGTTTTCAACATTATGGCCCTATCGGACATACGTCAAGTCTACCATTGGGTTCACACCTTTCCAGTTAGTTTATGGTATCGAAGTTGTCTTGCTGATTGAATGTGAGATGCCATCTTTGAAACTAGCCGTTGAACTTCTCCCAAACACCTCTACTGAAGAGGAACGTCTATTGTACTTGATGCAATTAGATGAAACTTGTCGTGATGCCTTTCTGGTTATTGAAACTCAGAAAAAATGTGTTAAAGCCCAATATGACAAACATGTCAAGCCACGTATTTTTTCTGAAGGTGATCTAGTTCTCCTCTATGAACAAGCTCGTGATTTACTAGGGGCTAGAAAATTCGAGGCTATGTGGCGAGGCCCTTATATTGTCAAACGAATGTTGGAGAAGAGAGCTTATGAGTTAGTGGATTATGATGGCATTCCTTTGAGTGAACCCAGAAATGGGATTTACTTGAAGAAGTACTATGCTTAAGTCATTTTTGCATGAGTGCTTGCATTTTTACTGTATCATACTCTTGTGTGCTTTTTCGTTGTTCGGTTTCGACCCCTAGCTGCTTATCTTGCGATGTGCTTGGTTTCCAGATGTTGGTGTCTTAGCAACCCTACATTGGCTTCATTGATGGTGTTATTTGTAGTAATCAGAACTTAGCATCTGTTGCTTGGGCAATCTATGCACCTACGAATGAATTAATCAGTCTACACGGTGTTTGCCTTAGTCATGCAACTAACAATATCGCAGAATATAGTGCAGTCATCGAGTTGTTGACTGACATTGTTTCACTTGGAATCCATCATCTTGTCATATGAATCGATTCGCAGTTATTAGTACTACAATTGAGTAATATATATGTTATCTGAAGTTCTACTTTGTTAAGGGTATATTTACAAATTCGCCTCTTGGAGCATCATTTTGATTACATTGAATATCAACACATTCCTAGATGTCTAAATACATTAACAGATGCATTAGCTAATTATGTGTTAGACAGACATTTGAGACACTTATAAATCCAATCACATTTTGTATATAAAGCAAGTAAGCCAGTAGAAGCCTCATATATATATAACGATAAAAGTTTTACAAAAAGTGTTTTTGTCCTAAGACCAAAATATAAAAAATGTGAAGCACATGGCTTCATATACAAATATAGCATCAAGGATGTTTCTCTCTATAACATGCGACTTCCCGTTCTACTCTACGGAGCAGTTGACCAATGGAAGTAGAGACGTCCATTGTATGACGTTGATAACGCCTTGGGACTTCGTCAATAGAAGTATTTGGGATGTCCATCATCAGCCCCTCCAAGTTTTGTTCAATATCCTCGTAGTCAGCAGTGACTAATACTTCTACCTTGACTCTCTCCCCTCGCCTCTGAATGGGGGATGGACCTTGAGGCTAGTGAGGTTCCATGTCTGCATCACGAAAGAGCTTTTGATTAGTCACCAGATAAAGAAAATAAAAACATTTCATATTAAAAATTACAAAAATATTATAAAAACAAAATGTGCTTCTTACCAATGTTCCCCCACTGAAAACCTTCAAGAAGAACCAAGTCTGGATCACCTCTAAAGTCCAAGCCGACATATGCGTATTCATCTACCATAAGCATCTAGGGACTCAACCAATCGAAGAACATGCCATTATATTTGACGATAGGACCAGTGACATGCTGAGCCATGAGGCCACACCACCTCTTCATTCTTGGATCTTGTGGGGCCGGTATACCCCACTCTACCTGTAGGCGCAAGTGTGGAACCCTCTCCAGGAAGAAGGACACCAAAATCGACCCATATTCGAATTGTTTCAGGTCACCTTTCCTACACTTGGTCAACTTTTTCTTCATGCTCCTGAGAACCCTGTCACACCAGTTAAAGATGCGGGGCTCCATGCACTCCACTGCATACTGAAAGTAGCTTTGAAGAGACATATGAGGAGATGCACTCCCCGCCATGCGTGAGATGGTGAAAAGGATGGTCTGTCGGGGTAAGTCCTGGACATCCCTAATAGCAACCTTGCTGCTACGTCTCTCAGCCTCTTGTACACAATATTGTCGAATGTACTCATTCATTGACAGACCACCACCCCTGTTGCCTGTCAATATCACACTGGACCCACGATGAGACAAGCCCGTCAAAAATAGATATCCTCGATATCTAGAGTGACTATGTGGGCTCCCACATGGAATACCTGCTGGTCCACATCCCACATGTGGACTAAATATTCGAGCAACCTCAATTGGGCCCTCATGCCCTAGATCTTGAAGAATTTTAGCAACCCATACTGTCGTAGGGCATTAACTGTTCCCAAGTCATTCTCGGTGAAGTAATCATCATCCTCATGCTCTCTCTCCCTCCATTCCAACATTCTGACCGTAAAAAAACCTGCATTGGAACCACAAGGAGAGATTAGCATCTTTATTCCCCCCCCCCTGGAGTTTTTATTGGCTAAACATCTCTTAAAATGTTTTTGAGTTCCGCACGCCGCAAGCGAAGGCATCCACACAGTGCGGGATCACCGCAGGCCAGTCATAGGGCCACTTGTGGTGACCCTGTATCGCCGTAGGGCACGATATAAGGCGCCTACAACCTCCGCGTGAAAATACCCTCACAAATTCAACCCAAAAATCTACTTTAAACCAATAAAAACAAAAATTAATCCATGGAAAGTGAAGAGGAAAAGAATATTACCTATTTAGGGGAGACTGTTCTCCAAATGATCGATCGTGCCTCCCACAATCCGCAGTGGAAGTTTGAGGTACGATGGAGGTTTTGGAACAAAGTTTGGGTGGAATAACAATGGAATGGTAAAAGGAAGTTTTTACCCATATTTATTAACTTTTTCACTTTTCCATTTATATTTTATATTATTTTATGTGTTTCGCCTAAACCCTAAAGTGCTAATGGCATTGCAAATGTTTGATTTTTCACAGATGATAAATATAAGAGTGCAAACGATGGAACACAGATACGTTTCTTGGTTTGTTTTTACATTTGTCGCATGTACAGATACTTTTTGGGTTTTTCAGGAAAAACCTCGAGCTCAATCTTTGTTTGTTCTCATGTTCGTAAATCAATGAGAATGCAACCGAGTAGACTTTTATCATTTTTTTGGACTCATAAAGGTTACACGAAAAAAGAACCACCTGGAGTTACCTTTAATCTCTTTTTAGACTCTCTAAACATGAAAATATTGCCGAGCGAACTTGTTCTTTTCACACTCGTAAAAGTATTTGAAGAAAACATCTGGCGAGGGATAAATGATCACTTTTTCGGTCTCGTCAGATTAATTTACGAAAAAAAAACCTTGTGGAGTTTTCTTTAAGTCTTTTTCAGACTCTCTAAACATGAAAAACCCCTGAGTTTTCTCTCTTTGGACTCGTTAAACAAACATCGAAAGACCCGTACGTGACCGAACCTATCCTTCTTAGGGTTTGTTAAAAATACTCCGAGGGACTCATCCAAAGGATGAGCTTACATAAACAAGAATATGCTATTCTCCTCAAGCTTTCGTAAAAATAAAGAGGTACTCGTTAGAAATGGTGGGGGGGAATTTGGGAAAGAAATGTGTCTGTGTATTTTTGTTAGTGGGAGTAATAGTCGCTCTTGAACATGACACCCCCTTCATCATTATATTTGGGTTGGAAAATCCATTTGTCTCTCGTTTGGCCTTCCGCAAGTTCATATATTGGGTCGTCCTTGAGTCAATGCTGCCAAGACCATTGTCGTGTAATTCATATGTTCAAGATAAATCCAACCCTAAACAAGCCCTCTATCGATTTGACCATCTGCAGTTATAAATTCCTACCATGTCGGCCTTCCCTGTGTCATTGATGGGGAATACATCAAGGCCCTCTTGTGACGAGTCTGTTCTTGTTGACTTCAATTCATTATCTAGGAACAAGACTTAGAAATCATTTAGTACCTTAGAGCCTGCATGCCTCAATGGCAGGTTTCTTCACTTTTGACAGTGGGTTCACATCATTGATCCCTGATCGAGAGATTCCATCGAGTGTTCAACTTCAACTCATTTTCACATTCGTTGGATTGTACTAAGGTACCTTGGGAGTCATTGACATCAATGGTGATTTCCCTCGCACTTGTTAATGGTTTTCATCAAGGGTCGGCAATTAAGTGGTTTCTACCATGTTCGATTGCAGCACCTGTAATCACATGGCTAGATTCATACTTACGAACGATGGGATTGAAGACCCTGGATCTTATCATTTTGATCCAGCTTGCGATGGAGTATTCATGATTTGTATTGACACATAGATCCACTTTGTATGTCTTGTGGCTGTGTTCGAACTCAAGTTTTCTAGAGCGTAGATCCACAGTGTATTCCTGGTGGCTATGCAAAATCTTGGTGACATGGATCCACAGTGTATTATTGGTGGCCATGACTAAAATTTATGATTTACATCACTAGTAGTTTGAGCATGTGAATGCCTACCTCAAAAATGGTATGATATTATGCAAATGCTTGGTTGTTCGTAGGTTCTCGATTGGTGCACTCCTTGTTCCAACACACACACATTCTACAAAGTATTTCGGCTGTCACGAGTACCAACCTCATACTTTGGGGGGAATTTTTTTACACATTATTTTGGTCACCGCGGTGATCCTTTTACAACATGTGTTCATGTTCCCAAAAGAGCCTTCCTTCATGAGAAAAATGATTGGATTTATCTTTTCAAAAACCCTATTAAAGAATATCGCCGCAGGCTGCACTATACACAGGGTGTGACAATGCCTGATCCTCACTCTCTGCCCTAAAACTGGTTTGCGACCTCGCTGTAGGCTTTCTTATAGCTAGGGTGCAGCGATGCTGGAAGACTAAGAAAAGGTCGACCTTCATGAAATTTCTAGAAGGTGGTCTTCTAGAAGGTGAGGTGGTATCTGTATGGTTGGGTTCCTACTCGCTTCTCTGATTTAGTGGGATCATCCTAATCTCTTCAACCATCTCTCTTTCCCCTATATAAAGAGGAATTTCTCATGGAAAAGGATAAGGTTAATGAAGGTTGAATAGGCTAAGAATTGTATGAGGAATTCTACTTTAGTTTATTCTTGAGGGCTTCATTTCAGTTCATCAAGTTATTGTGAATATTCTTCATGCAAGTTTGGAGAAAGTGAGTGTGTTGGAGAAAAGGGCCATTGAAAGGGGACCTTGCAACATCAAGGTTGTTTGGTTGTATCTTCCAATTTTACTTAATATAATGAAGTGACACGTTTCTTTCCCATAAAACCATTCTTGTTCTATTGTATGATTCCTTGATCACATGCATAAGTTTTCATTGAGTATACTATTATTGCTTTCACTTTGGTTGGTTTGTGTTCCCTTGCAGGTCCAATATCACAGGAGCACCGGAGTAGAGCAAGGACAACAAAGATACAAGGAAGTGATATTTAAACGGTATGTCTCTCATCTCTTCTTTGATAGAAAATTCAATGATTACAGCTTATAGAAAGTGTCATGTCCTGTCTTGTTTTGTTCTAGATCTAGGTGGATCTAGGGAGATCCGTTTATGTCCACATTTACTGATTAATCCAATAACAATGTGGAAATAAAACATAGAAGATACAAAGTACAATAGAGACACAAATATATGTTTCTCACCCAATATGGGCTACATCCACTAGAGAAATTGTTAATCCTTCCTTTATTATTATCCAAAAAATGAAGGGATACAACTTACAACACACCCATTGTAACTTCCTCTTATTTTTCTCATAGTTTCTTCTCTCATAATACAATACTCACTTTCATACACTAGTCACAATACAATTCCATTATACATAAAAGAGGGTTTCCTTCTAGGGAAAAAAACCCTAACATAACTTCTACCATCAGATCTGTGACCTTATAATGAATGGTCCAGATTGACTATGAAATTATAATATTTTACAAGGAAATTCTCTCAAAACTTTCTCTTTCTCTTCAACGGAGGGGGGGGGGCGGGCTCCAAAATGTGTCACCACCGGACCCCCCTGATGAGATATGTGGGGGGGAAAGCCCCCCCAAACCCATCAGGAAGTGGGATCCAAACATGGGTGAAAAAATACCTCTAAATCATGAAGATAATGAAGCTCCATAACCAACAGTCTCTCACTTGGACACAGATCACAACAATTCCATTGTTGTTGTACCCATTGGACTATGGTTCACCTTGGACCTGGAAAATTTCTCATATTCACCTTCATGCTTGAAGGCTAATTGAAACAGAGAAGGGACTCATTTTCTCCCTGGTTACTACCTTCGTTAACATGTTTGCAAGATTTTGGCTAGTATGTATCTTTTCCAACTTCAGTTGTCGATCTTCCTAAATGGATCATATGAAATGGTACCTTAGTTGTATATGCTTAGTCTTATAATGGAAGTTTGTATTCTTTAAAATAAGAATGGCACTATGGCTGTCTTAGTACAACCTGTTATTTTCCTGTTGTTTTCCCGATTCCCCCATAAACCTATGTAACCAAATCATATCTTTACTAGCCTATGTAGAAGCAACATACTATTCTTCCTTTGTTGAAAGTGAAACAACCTTTTGCAGTTTCAAAATCCAACTTATTGTTGTTCCACCTACGGTAAAAACATACCCTATGGTGTTGCTTCTGTTATTTTTATCACTTTCCATATCTGAATCAACATATCCCTATAGAATAATGTTTGGTAAAATCATGGATCTGGATGTCTATTTTCCTTATTTTTTGAGAAAATAAAATATATTTTCAGAATTTTTTCAACTTACAGTAAACAAAAGTATTTTTTTGTTTTAGAATTTCACTTTACAGTAAAAACATAACTTGTCATGATTTTTTTTATATTTCTATTGATTGTTTTTTGAATTTTTTTTATTGACATTTGATATGTCAATTTAGCAATTGTTTGACAGTATGTTCCTTTAAAATTAAGACACTCATAATGAGTTATGTTTATTGACAACAATTTACTAATTATTAAACTTTTTTTTTTTATAAAAAATGAAATGTTGCAACAATCTAAAGAGGCTTTAATAAAGCATGACTATAGTTTTGAAGACAAAAGATGAATATTATAATTACTACAATTTTTTGAATTTGACCAATATGAAAAAGTTGCACATTTTAAACATGTTTAGATTGACACCATGTAATTGCCTTAATTTTTATTTAAAAGTAAATCTAAAAACACACTTTTGAAGAGGACAATGAAAGGCTCTGTAATATAAATTTTCCACAATTTTCAACTATGTATGATTTGTAGATATTGATTTTTCATTTTGTTGAATCATTATGTGATCTGAAAATAATATCCAGACATGTTTTTAAAAAACTAATTAAAATTACTAAAAAACAATAAAATTGAATACAAATTGTATCAAATGAAAGTAGATTCAATTATGAAAATGTTGGCACTAGTTCTGAAACCAAGCTCATAGTATTTGAAGGAGTCTTCTCCTTCTCAAGTTGGAATAAGATGAAGTGAACACATAGTATTATGAAAAGTGCCATAGCTACAGGTTTTCGGCCGAACTAATTATTCAGTCAAAAGTTAGTATATTTTAGTTGAAATTTAGTTTTAATGGAAAAACTAACTTTCGACTGAAGATGACTAACTTTCAACCAAAAATTAGTAGTTCATCCGAAAAGTGGAAAATAGAAATATCTGTTGGTCAGAAAAAAAAATAGGGGGATGTGACGTTTCGGCACAGAACGCGACCTTTCGATAAAGAAACATTGTTTCAGCTGAATTTTTTTTATCACATTTGTGCATACACTCACTCTGCATTTTTTCTATTTTGGCTTTCTTGGGAAACATTGTTTTCTATTTTTCAGTTTTTGGAGCAATATTTTCGCTATTTTTCAGTTTTTGGAGTAACATTTTCACTATTTTTCAGTTTTTGGAGCAACATTTTCGCTATTTTTCACTTTTGGGGGAAACATTTTCTAAATTGAAGATTTTATTCAATAATTTTGTTGTAAGTGGAGGTTTTCATAAGCAATTTCTTCCTATATCAAATAGATTTGTTTTTAAGGTAAGTTTTCTTAAACAATTCCTTTCAAAGTCTATATTTTTTTAGAGTAAATTTTGTCTTAAGGAAGTTTTTCTCAAGCAAATTTTTTCAAAATCTTTTTTTTTTTTAACTTTTGTTTAACGTCAATTTTTTATCCAAAATTTATTTTAAAGAAACTTGCTTTATTGAGATTTTTTTTCCAAGTTATTTAAGATATGATTTAAAAAAAAATATTTACATATTGAATAACCATGGACAGCAAAAGGGAGTGGAAGAAAAAATATGATCGCACTCGAGATGATACTCGTCATATAGAACATATGAAAAAGAACTATAGAAGAAAGAAACAACAATGTTCAAATACTGAAGGAACACGTCATGATAATGTAATTAGATATTTGCATCTTGATGTTCAACAAGAAGAAATCAAACCAAGTATGCATACATATTATACATAATGTTTCGAATTCGAAAAAATATTGTCTAATATAATTGATTGTAAGTTGGAATTTATATTTTGCAAAAAATAGAAATGGATTTGTCTCATAACATTGATGAAGTCGTTGAAGGAAAAAATGAAGAAGAATTCTAACCTCCTACAGGTGTGTGTATGTGTATACGAGATTTCAACACTTGTAGATTTTAATTAATTCATGATTTCTCATTTAGTTTTCTAATAGATCTAATTTAATTTTGTATTTTTTTATACAACATTTATTTGAATTTTTTATGTTTACAACTTAGAAAATTGAATCTATGTTAATTTCAAGTGTTTTTAAATTTAATAGATTTAATTTATGTTTTTAAATTATATTGAAATTTATGTAGGTGATATCAACATTGATGATGAAATGTTAGAAAATATTGATACTAACAAATTTGGGGATAAAAAACCTGACTATTATCAATGATATCATGTTTAAAAGATTTATGATAAATATTTTGAAAATGAATCAATAGCAACACAAACTCAAATTTTGAGAGGTTTGATAAGGTCAAAAAAGTTGAAAGAAACTACATTATTATTGGATATTGAAAAAACAACAAAAGATAAAAAGGTGAAATAGAGTGTCTTGAAAAATATAATAGATGCATTAAAATATTTTGGGAAGTCTAGAAAAAAAGATGTCAGTGAAGCAAACAAAGTAATACAAACAACAGTTGTTTCATATGACAATGTAAAAGACCCTTTGACACAACATTGGGAAAAAGTGTTGGGAACCTCAAGAAAATATTGTATAGACATAGAAAATTCTGATTGAAAATAGATGAAAATGATGAACTTCCTTGTTGGACAGTTATTTGTAGACACCCTTACAAAGATAGACTTGCAGAAGATGATAAAACTAAGGCCCATAAATATTGGTTGGAAAATTCTCATGTTTCACCAAATGTAATGGATGTGTTGCGACGAAGAATACCATGAAGTGAATACGAAGAGCATCTAAAACATATATTGGAAATGACACAATTAAAATTGTTCAATAAGTTCAAAAAGAAATACAGTCAAGTTAAAATGTTCATCAATACATTTGTGCAATAAAAACCATGGTATGTTAAACCCATCATTGTTCGTGACACTTGTTGTTGTCGTTATCATGTGTAATTTGAATTATATTATGACACTTTTCTTGATTTTCATAAAATATTTTGGGTAAGTTCACCTCCTCCTTCCACAATCTGTGCCTTTATATCCCAAATTTTGTGTGAAAGAGAAGGTGTTGAATTATTTTACCAAAATAATGTTTTGGTGGAAATAAATGTGATCACTGTGGAAATCTAGCTTTATTTCACTCCAAGTACCATATTGATATAAATGATCAATCCTTGTCCAATATAATAGTGAATTGGAAGAGATACGAATATATCAATGTTATTGCTCCAAATTCTTCAAAATGTGTTTCCAAAAGGATTGATTTGCAAGAGGATAAGATTTATGTGATAGATTTTTTGAAGAAGTTTGAAAATGAAATTTATAAATACACCAAGCATTCACATAAATCTCGATGGAAAGACCTGCAATTCAAACAATCCTATGAAGTTTTTCCACATAGGATGATTTTTTCAGTGGTTTATTTCGCAGAGGATTATGCATTCATTACACAAAGAGAAATACAGAGTGAAAATTATCATTCTGATCAAGTCTCTATACTTGTCCACGTTCTATATAGACATGCTCAACAAAGTGTTGATAACATAGAAATCACCAATGAGAATCGACATGTCATTAAATAATATCACTTTTATATAAGTGATGATCGTACACACAATACTCATTATGTACACCATTGTTTTGATAAAAAATACGATTCATTAAAATCATGTTTGATCAAATACGATCAGCATTGGATATGGTCAAATGGATGTGCAGGTCCATTCAAATATTCATGATCATTCTATCGGTTGTGTCGTCTTCATAAAAAATCAAACATTAAACATTGTTGGAATTTCTTCGAGACTGGTCATGGAAAAGGAGAGCATGACAGTGGAGGGGCATGTGTAAAACAAACACTTTGAATGTATTAGATGAACCATTATGTCAATCGATTTGTATCTGTTGATCTATTTGTTCAATGGTACCCAGCATCTCTAATCCACAAATAAAATATGTTAAGGGATGTGCACAGGTGTGTGTATATACATGTTATTCAAGTAAGTTATTCTTGAACCGTGCAGGTATTTTTGGCATATTGGAATACAAAATCTAGATAGATCGATCTGATATGAAGCTAGTACAATACACGGGACTCGGAAATTGCATTCAATTAAAACAAAATCCTACCAAAGTGTGTATGCATTTGATAAAATGAATCCATCTTGTTTTTGTTCAATTTGCATAGAGGACACAAAATCCAATGAGATTTGTGAAAATGAAATTGGAAAATATGTTAAATCTTGGGAACATACATAAATTAATACAAAGGGGAAAACACCACTTGCAAGATTAGAGGAGATGTAATCAAATGACACTACAATGTCAACTGATGGTGATAGAGTTTCTGATCTTGTTAGAGAAGGTAAAATGAACTGTACAATTCTTCAAAAATATTTTTTATGTTTAAACAATACATATATGTATGTGTCTATATATAAAATATATATTATAATTTAAATAATACAGAATTGTGCATGTTGATCTAACGATTTGTTTGTTGGCAAATGGGGCCTTATTTGTAGGAGATGTGTTTTTCTTGGTTGCACCTATAGACAACGATCAAAATGTTAAATATTATTTGATGTGGTGCAATGAAATAAATATGAAGTTATCGGAGGATTATAATTATAACAATTTTATATATGAAAGATGATCCATCATATAGAAAGGCTATTTTTTTCAAGAAACCCATGAAACCTAAATTCATGTTCACTTTTAAGACTATCAATTGGATGTTATAATCTATCAATATAGCCATTTGGTATGTGCAGCATGCATACAGTTAATAGAGGTTTAATCAAAGAAAAAATCAAAAGTTAGAAAATGGAAAATGGAAAATGACAAAAGATGATCATGAACGAATAATTGAATATGGTGTACCATTAAAATGTTTGTAAACAACATTGAAATTTTTTTTGCATCAAGTACATTTATATGGATATGTAGGATTCCATCTTCTTTGGTTTACTTTTGTGGTCCATTCGAATAAGGTGATTTTTGATGAATTGTTGTATTACTGTAAACAAGTTTGTGTTGGTTGTGGAGCCTGATTATATTCTAGATTCAGAGGTCTTTGTTTTTAGCTGTGTTTATACCCTCTGTGGGGTCCAGGGGCAAGCATCCCCCCCCAAGGAAAAATTTCCTTGTAAAAGTATATTGTAATTTCATTGTAAATATGGACCGTTCATTATAAGGTCATAGATCTAACAATAGAAGTTATGTTAGTGTTTTTTTCCCTAGAAGGAAACCCTCTCTCACGAGGGAAATGTATTGCGGCTAGGGAGAATAGTGAATATTGTATTCTGAGATAGGAGACTGTGAGAGAAAGAAGAGGAATTTATAGTGGGTTTGTTGTAGGTTGTATCCCTTCGATTGCTGGATAATAATAAAGGAAGGACCTGGCAATTTCTTTGGTGGATGTAGCCCACACTGGGTGAACCACATATATCTATGTCTCTATTGTATTGTGTATCTTATGTATTTTATTTCCGCATTTGTTTTATTTTATTGCTCCGCGATCCTGTTTTTCTAATAGTTTGCACATAAAACTAGATCTTAATTGGTTGTCAACTATAAAATATTCGGGTCCCCATATGTCCTCTGGACCACTTAAGGTATGAGATAACATGATCTAGATTTTCCAAACATGCCCCAAATAACTATATAGTATGTATACATGTATTACATATGAAATGTTGGTTTCAATTTTGAATGAACTTGTATGCAATTACTTTGAGTTAGAAATAGAGATCTAGATTATAATTTAATTTATTCATAAATTAAAATTATTTATATAGAAACAACAAGAGAAAAATATACTACATGCCTACAATTATCTCACCATCCCTTCAACTCCACAAGATAATCTTTGTGAGCAATCTAAGAATATATAGTATATACATATAACCACAAATAAAGTTCACAATTCCATCTCCCCTTCTCTCTCTCTCTCTTCAAGAGGAAAGGAGGTCCTATACCCTACCTTAACCATGTACTCACATGGATAGGTATTGGATCCCCACCTAAGATCCAACTCTTATAGTTTCTGACTCTTATACTTTCATAATTTCTTAGTAAAAAATTCCTCAAAATTGATGATGCCTTCTTTTTTCACATGGTTTTTTACTACTAATTAGGCCTTATACTTTTCAATATTATTATAATTAATTTATAGTTTGTATTGAAAATCCACTTACAACCAATTGTATTTTTTCTATTAACAATCCTACCATACTTCAAAGTTATATTTCTTATAATAAAATTAATTTAAGACTACAGAACATCATTCCACTCAACTTTTCTAATTGTCTCTTCATATGTATTTCCTTAATATATGCTAAGAACACTGATTACTGATGCATACTTGATCTCAAAGGTTCAACTTCTTCAAATACTTGTATCTTCTAAGCCACACTTTCCTTTTCTTTTTTCTTTCTAACAATCTTTGTCTTTTATTCTTCACTCCATCATAAGTTTTAAATTCTACATCAAACTCTTGAAGTATGTCTCTTGCATTATAATGGATTCTCTTAGTCTCTAATTTTGATTTATGTTGTCAATATTTACAATATTATCTATATAAATTATGTCATTTGCATTAAAATGAAACAATATAGCGACATTATGGTCTTCGATCATCAATATCACGTGTCCAATCTTCATCACAATACCCAATAATTTTGAATGTATCTTTTGAACTCACACTAAATATCATACCATAATTAGTTGTTCTCGAAAGATATTTTAATTTGTTTTCATTGTAGCCTGGTCTTATGGTTTAGGGTTGCTAGCGAATTGGCTTGCTATACTTTCAAGATATGTAATATATTAGGATTGTTACAAACCATTTCATGAATTAAAATACCAATCACTTTCTAACACATAATGCTTTTCATGTAATCTAACTCATCCTATGTCTTGGACACATTTCCTTTGATAACTTGTTACATATTTCAGTTGGAGTACCCATTGGATTACACTTTTCCATATTGAATTTCTTAAGGATGTTTTATATGTACCTCTTTCAACTGAGACAGACTTATTTCCTCCATCTATCCCTTAAACTTGAATACCATACAATAATGAATTTCACCTTGATTAGACTTGAACAAGTCTATTGTTTTTGAATAATCATTTATGACACTCACCTTATCAACATATAGAGAAAAACTATATTTGACTCACCAATATACTTGACGTAAACGCTTGAATCAATGTGTGGGGTACTAGTCCTTCAACTTGGAGAAATAAATTTATGTGTCAATACCACATTCTAGATGATTGTTTTAACACATACTTGAGGTCTTTTGTAGTTTTTACACTAAGTGCTTCTCACCTTCTTGTACATATCCTTTAGGTTGTTCCTTATAAACTTCATCCTTCAACAAACCATTGAAGAATGGTGTCTTTACATCTAGTTGATGCACATGAAGGTCTAAACTAACAATATTCTGATTGATGTTACTATAATAGGTGGCAAGAAAGTATCTTGATAATCTATATTTTTCAATTTGATAAGTATCTTAGATTCAAATTCTTCATGATTTGTGAAGTTGTAGTGATTGATGGGCATGTTCATGTTGCTAAAATACTACCTTCAAAAATTTATTATAAATTTGATTGAGATCTTAGTTGTGTTTAAAATTTTAACTCTTTCCAACTTTGCGGTGTCTTATTTCAAATTCTTCTAACACTTTTCTTGCTTTGATACCATGTGAAAAATATAGATTGAAAAAAATACCTATGCAAAAAATAAAACTCACAAAACTATACACAACTATGTTATTTCATTACATAAGACATGTATTATTTCATTACATAAGACATATATTTATAACATACTAGTATTTCAATTTAAACCATTGATATTTATCCAATCTAATATGATCTTATCATATTGTCATCTTCTTATATAAATGCATGTTAGCATGATGCTACCATTTATTTTAAATATAAATCCCAATTGTTTCCTATATCCATATACTTCTCTTTTAACAAAAGTGGCATTAAAATTGTTCCACGCTACCATTTATTTTAAATATAAATCCCAATTGTTTCATATATTCATAGACTTCTCTTTTAACAATAGTGGCCATAGTTGGTGAAGATAATGTATCTACCTAGAAAAGGGTAAAAGATTGAGAACACTCTAAGCTAAGTATACATAGTATATCATGATCATGTATGACTTATAAAATGCTACCATAATGGTATAATAAAGAAATCATAATCTAATAAAGCCAAAAAAGGCTATATGTGAAGAGAAATAAAGTCAAAAGCCAAAAATATAAATTATCGTGTTAAAAAATTACAACAGTTCCATAGAATATTACATTTAACAATTTCAACGTTCTCATAATCAAAAGATAGAAAAACATAGTTGAAATAATAAAAAGTAGTTCATAATCATCCAAAAGTAGGATGAAAATAGTCCACAACTTGTCCATATTTTATCTCTTGCATATTCCACAGACCATATTCCATCTGCAAACTTGCCTATGACAAAACATCTACTTCTGCATTCATTTCCCTGTATATATGATGAAAAGAGACAACATTAAAATTTGATGATTTATTTTTATAGGTTAAACTTTTCATAATTTCAAATATCAACAAACTTGCAAAATAAAATTTCACAATTCAATATAACAAAAATTCACCATGCAAATATGAAAACTCTGGTATGTGATGTCCTCCTCCTAAACCCAAAACTATCTATAATGCCTCCCTACAAAAATTTCATGTCCTCCTCTTGGACCCAAACCTCTCTAAATTCCTTCCTACAAAAGTTGCAACCAATCAATATGAATTAATGGATGAACCATTTTAAACACATGAACATTCTTATGGCAACAAGGAAGATAAACAAAACATATACAAAGACATTGATGCAAAAGTGCATACAAATAATTCATAAACATCATAGCCAATATGTTCCAACCATGAGATAGAGATATCACATGATCCTTTTAAAATTTTTGATTAATTGGGTTGGTTGTCATTGATGTCAACCCTTGAAGAAAGTCCAGTAGCAAATTTTGGTAGCACAAAGGTTTGGGTAATGGACCCAAGTTTGTTTGATGGATAATGGTATGAGTTTTGATATATTTTCAGGTAAGAATATTCTATATAGATAGTACATGTCATTCCATTTCCGGTGGTATGTGGAACATCACATAACTCCTCACGATTAGAGAGTTATGGCCATGTGAATTTGGAGAACCCTCATGAGTCATCTAGAAGCCCCAAAAGGTCAAAGTAGTCAAAGTGTTTGCAAAGAAGAAATTATTTAAATAATAAAGTGAAGTGATGAGTGTACTATAATTCAAAGTGGATACAAAATAAATTATTTAAATAATAAAGTTAATGAAGAAATTACTAAGTGGACAAGTGGTTAGAAGTGGGTTAGCCCTAAAATAAAGAAAGTGGTTTAAGAAATTTTAGAAGGTAAATAATAAAGTGAAGTGATGAGTGTACTATAAGTCAAAATGGATACAAAAGAAATTATTTAAATAATAAAGTTAATGGATAAATTACTAAGTGGACAAGTGGTTAGAAGTGGTTTAACCCTAAAATAAGGAAAGTGGGTTAAGATGGTTAAAAGGTAACCCCTTGAGGAAGCTACATGAAAGTATAAATAAGAGGCAAGGCTCTCTCATTTTAATCACACTTGAGAATATTAAATATATACAAGTGACTGAGGTAACCAAAGGATATCTAAGCTGAATTTTAGAGGGAAGGTGAAGTAAATAAGACTGAAATTCAAGGGAGGATAAATTCTTTTGATGATGCTTTCTAAGGTATGTTATTTGCAGGTCATCTCACCATTTTCGCAATAACGTTTTTTCTAGAATGATTCAGACCATGAAATTGGGAGGCCATTGAGGAAACATATCCAAGTAGTTGTGATACAAATATCAGCTTATGGTTCGTTGTATTTTTGAATTTACACGCTGTGGAAAATAGGGTTTGTGGCTAGTCATGAAACTAGTCTAAAAGAAGTGTTTTGGGTAAAAACGTCATAACTTGTTCATAAAAGATCCAAATTCAGTAACACCAAATGTATTGGTTAGAGTAAACTCTGTATTATTCTGTGTACAATTTCTAGATCCATACAAAAAACATTCTGTGTGGGGCACGCTCTACAAGTTCTCTCTCTAGAATATGCCAAAATTCAACAAGGTATGCCATTTTTGTTGTAACTCATTTTCTGAGAGGTTCCAAGTAGTGAAATCTAGAGGAATTACATAATAGACATTGAGGAACATTGTGTACCATTTTCATATATTTATTTAGTACAGGTACATATTTATTATTATTTCAAGTTAGGGTTTTTGACTAATCCAAAATTAGTCATGTGAGACTAAAGTAAAGTTTGATGAAAATGCTAGTGTCTTGTTGTTAAAATTAAGGAATGTTTGTAGGTATGTGATCATATACACTAGGTTCGTTACATAGTTGCAAATCATATTTGGATGATGAAATTGATGAGGTATTTTGGTTGAGGTACATATTGGGTACATGGTTGAGACAAGTAGTTGATGAGTTGGCACATACATGAGGTGTATAGTTGATGATGTTGGTACATCTTGATGAGTCATAGTTTATGTGTATTTGATGCATGATTAGTATATATTTGGTGTATGGTTGATGCACTCGTTGATGGTACAGTTTGAGGTACAGGTTGGTGCGTGGTTGATGCACTTAATTATGGTATAGGTTGATTACAAGTTGTTTCGTACGGGTTGTTATAGGTTGGTTGGTTGCAGGTCAGTGGTACATGTTGTTACGGTGGTATATCTCATAGTGATAGTGTGACAGTGGTTCCATCATTATAATTCTACATTAGGGAGGTTGGACAGAGAAATGACAGGCAGTTGTATCCACCTTCCAGTTGTAGACAGAGAACATAGGGGGTTTTATCCTTCTTTTGATTGTAGCTAGAGAATTGGGGAGTTGGAGCTTCCCTCAGGTTGTAGCCTGAGAAACTAGGGGGTTGGAGCCTCCTTCCAGTTGCAACTAGAAAAAAAAGGAATTTGGTGCTTCCAATGAATGCAATTCTTAAAGACATATACGGAAAAAAAAGCTTCCAATGAATGCAATCATTAAATACATATAAGGAAAAAAAAAAAAAAATTTGTGGTTTTCTCCCACTTTGGTTTTCCACGTAAAAACAATGGTGTACTGTGTATGTGTATGATTGTTCATTCGTTCATTGTTTATTTACTCTGCAAATATTGGATGATAATGCTACATAGATAAAACACTTGCATTTTAAGGACAAAAAATATTGAATTGCTCCATTATTGATTCACCCCCGCTCCCAGTAATCCAACAATTGGTTTTAGAGCAGGTACCTTCAGAAATCAGTTTAACCACTGAAAGGTAGATCATGGAGAGAAACAATATGTATAAAAATGGAATACTACAATTTGATGGACAAAAGTATTCATTTTGGAGTAGAAGGATGAAAACATATATACATGCACAAGGATTTGAAATTTGGCAATAAGTTGTAGATGGATACAAATAACCATCAGTTTCACCAACAAATGAAAGAGAAATAAAATTCAAGAAAAATAATTCCAAAGCCACAAATGCACTTTTGAATGGTTTTTGTGAATCAATATACACCAAAGTTATACATTGTAAATCCTCTAAAGAGATTTGGGACAAGCTTCAAAATATTTATGAAGGGGATTCAAAATTCAAAGCAGCAAAGCTTCAAACTTACAGAGGTCAGTTCGAACAACTAAAGATGAAGGAAGATGAGAATATTGCATCTTACTTCTTACGATTCGATGAAACAATAAATGCAATCATAGGATTGGGAGAAGAAATTAAAGAATCTGTAATTGTTCAAAAGGTACTAAGATCTCTTCCTATGATATTTTATTCTAAGATATCAGCACTAGAAGAAAGAGCAGATCTAGACTCAATAAGCATGGACGAATTACATGGAATCTTCACAGCATATGAAATGAGAACTAAACAAGAAAATCCAGATATAAAAGAAGCAACTTTCAAAAAATCTAAAAGGTCAATGCAAAGGGGAAAGCAAAAGGAAAAAGAACATAGCAACAACAGTGACATCTCGGAAGATGATGGATAAATGGCCAACTTTGTCAGAATATTGAACAAGGGAACCAACGACATATATAAAGGTAAGTTTCCATTAATTTGTTTTAATTGTGATGGTATTGGTCATTTTGCTAACAAATGTCCTCATAAGAAAAATAAGAGGAATGATGAAGATTACTCAAATAGCAAACACAAATATAAAGGGAAAAGAACCACAAAGAAAGATTTCAAGAAAAGCTTATGCACCAAACAAGACATCTCCTCATTAGATGAAGATGAAGTCAGTGACAGTGAGACAGAAAGAGTTCTATGCATGGTAGTAGAAGACTCTGATAAAGAAGACACCGAAGAAGAATATGAAGAGGCACAAGTTGGCTACCAAGAAGAATTGTTCTGTAACATAGATGTTATAAGAAGAGAAAAGAAGAAAAAGAAGAAGCTACAAGTAGAACTAGACAAGAAAGAAGACACTCCTGAACTAGAACGAATGATTACAAATTTGAAGGTTCAAATAGAAGAAGATAAAAGAATTGACAAAAAAATCAAAGAACAACTAGAAGAAAGAGACATGATCATTGAAAATTTGGAAGCAGAGATTGTCACATTAAGAAAGGATCTTCAAAATAAAAATATGCAGAACAACTCAAAGGTTTTCGATGACATTATCAACAGTCAAAAGCCTCATCATGACAAGACCGGACTTGGATACAATCCAACAGAAAAGGGGTCAATCTCCAAAACAAAAGAACAAGAAACATATCGAAACATCTATGCAGAAACAATCAAAGGGGATAGGAATACCTACAAAGAAGATTACAGGGACACTCCTCCACCGAGAAGATTCAGATTTCAGAATCAACAACCGACAGATAGGCCTCAGGAAGAAGAATGATTTAGAAGAGCAACTCCTTTCAGAATATCTTCAACTCCCGGGTATCAAACTATATATATATATATATATATTTATGTTATGCATGAAATAATTTTGGACATAAATCTATGAATTGAAGAGCTAATGGAAGGAACACAAACAAATTTGAAAGTCATACACAAAATGGTTATCCAAGAAGGTCTAGTGAAACACATAGAAGAAGATACAATAGGTTTGAATAATTGAGCACTGAAGTGGAATTCTACAAGTGTAACAAATTTGGACACATGGCCAAAGATTGAAGAATGACAGTTCCTCCTTGAGAACCAAAACAGAACAACAACAGTCACAAACAGGAACCTCAGAAGAGAACATGGATAAGAAAGAAGAATTGGTATAGCAATGAAGAATGCACACTTGGTCTACAAGATAAGCAGAAGAAATGTGGTTGGTATGTTGACAGTGGTTATTCAAAACACATGACAGGTGATAAAGACATGTTTCTTACATTAAGAAATGAAAGAGATGGATCAGTCTCCTTCAGAAATGATGATTCAGCTAAAATCATTGGAAAATGCACAATCAGAATTGGAAACAAGAATACCAAGGCAGAAAATGTTCTACTAGTAGAAGATATGAAACATAATCTTCTAATTGTGAGTCAAATGTGTGACCAAGTTCATAAAGGTACTTTTGATTCACAAAAGTGTGAGATAAGAAAATAAGGTTTAGGAAAATTGATTGCAACAACTGCAAGAACTTCAAGAAACATATATGTACTAAGTGAAATTTGAAATGAAAAGTGTTGTCTAGGAAACGAAGATGAAATTTGGCTATGGTACAGAAGAATGGGTCACATACACTTTGATAACCTTGTCAAAGTAAGAAAAAAAGAAGTAGTTAGAGAAATTCCC
Organism: Picea sitchensis; assembly: GCA_010110895.2. Lineage (NCBI taxonomy): Eukaryota > Viridiplantae > Streptophyta > Pinopsida > Pinales > Pinaceae > Picea > Picea sitchensis. The sequence continues at coordinate 101,357 of SNQJ01S0002696.1, forward strand.
CAGATCACGAAACCTACCAACACTTTATGCAAGCATTGTCAACAAGGAAAGCAAACAAATACCAGGTTTAAATCAAAGGAATATTCAACAACAAGACCACTGGAAATTGTGCATACTGATCTAGTTGGATCAACTACAACAAAGGGTTTAAAAGGTGAGAAATATTTTATGTTATTAGTTGATGATTATACAAGAATGACTATAGTTGTTTTTCTCATAAATAAGTCAGAAGCTTTTGAAAACTTCAAAGTCTTCAAGGAAATGGTTGAAAATGAAATGGATTCAAAAATAAAATGTTCGAGATATGATAATGGAGGAGAGTTCACTTCAAAGGAATTTATGGACTACTGCAACAGACATGGAATAAAAATGAATTCTCTGTTGCTAGGATACCTCAACAAAATGGAGTTGTTGAAAGAAAGAACATGACAGTACAGGAATGGCTCGAACAATGCTAATGGATTCCAAATTGGCAGATATATTTTGGACACATGCAGTGCATACAATGGTTCACATTCAAAACAGAGTAATTCTCAAAAACAACACTGATAAAAATCCCTATGAGCTATGCAAAGGAAGACCAACAAATGTGAATCACTTCAGAGTATTTGGATGCAAATGCTACATCAAAAGAGAAGATGGCAGAATGAGAAAGTTTGAATCTCGTGTGGACAAAGGAGTACTTGTTGGTTAGTCAAGTACAAGGAAAGCATAAAAGTGTTACAATCTAAGGTTGAACATAGTTGTGGAAAGCATCAATGTAACAATTGATGAAACAGGTAGATGAGAATTGAAGGAAGAAGAAAATGAATCAATGGAACAACTTACGAAGAAGAAGTAGAAGATGAAGAAGAAGTAGAAGGGGAAAATGAAGAGGATTGGATAAAAGTAGAAGAGAAAGTTCAACAAGTGCCTCCAAAGACACCTAGCAAACGAGTACAAAAGAATCATCTTTCAGATCAAATTATCGGAAACAAAAATACAGGAGTTGAGACTAGAAGAAGAATCTATTCACTAAAACAAACACACCTAGAACTCTCATCTATGATTGAACCAAACAGCTTTGAAGAGGCCATCAAGGATGAATTGTAAAATAAGGCCATGGATAAAGAATTGGATCAAATAGAGAAAAATGACACTCGGGAATTGGTTCCAAGACCAAAGAATAAGAATGTGATTGGCACAAAGTGGGTATTCAGGAATAAATTGAATGAAGATGGAGATGTTACAAGGAACAAATCTATATTGGTATATAAAGGATACACACAGGTTGAATGAATCGACTTTGAAGAGACATTTTCCCTAGTTGCCAGAATGGAAGCAATCTGATTTACTTTAGCTTATGCATACTCCAAGAATATTAAAGTGTATCATATGGGCGTGAAATCATCTTTTCTGAATGAGGAACTTGAAGAAGAAGTCTACATTGAACAACCAGAGGGATTTCAGTTGTCAGAGAATGCAGATTATGTGTGTAAATTAAAGAAGGTCGTGTATAGTCTAAAATAGGATCCTAGAGCATGGTACTCTAGACTGGACAAATATCTAAAGCAGGTAGGGTTCAGAAAAGGAAGTGAAAACAAAAACCTCTACATCAAGGTAACTCAAGATAGTATTTTATTAAATGAATTTTATGTTGATGATATTATTTTTGGAAGCAATGATGAAAGGTTAAGCCATAAATTTGCAAAGAACATGTAGAATGAATTTGAAATGTCATTACTTGGAGAACTATCCTTTTTTCTGGGTCTTCAGATATGTCAAAGAAACCAAGGAATTTTTATTTCTCAAACTAAGTATATCAGAGAAATGCTAAAGAGGTTCGGAACGGAAGATTGCAAACCAGTTATCACTCCTATGCAAACCAATTGCAAGTTGAGAAAAGATGATGATTCAAAGTCTACAGACCAAAGGCAATACAGATCAATGATTGGCAGCTTACTATACATGACAACATCTAGACCAGATGTAATCCAGGCAGTTGGACAGGAGACACAATTTCAAGCAGCACGAAAGGAATCACATGTATTATAAGTGAAGAGGATTTTCAAATATCTCAAAGGAACAAAAGAGTTTGGATTATGGTATCCAAAAGGAAATTATCTATCACTTATTGCCTACACAGTTGGAGATTGGGCAGGTTGCATTGATGACCAACGAAGCAACAATGGAGCAATGTTCTACTTGGGTGAGTGTTTAGTATCATGGATAAGCAAGAAACAATCATCAATATCCTTATCTACAACCGAGGCAGAGTATATTGTAGCAGCAACATGTTGTACACAGGTTCTATGGATGAAACAAACTCTAACATATATACAGGTTGAGTATGATGAGCCCATTCCAATCTATTGTAATAATACAAGTGTCATTTGTATCTCAAAGAACCCGGTGATGCACTCAAGGATGAAGAACATTCCAATCAAGTATCACTTTCTACAGGAATAGGTTGCAGAGAAGAACATCAGAGTTGAATATTCTGGCACAAAATAACAAGTGGCAAACATCTTACAAAACTGCTTCCAAGAGAATCCTTTGAGTATATTCGCCAGAGACTCTAAGTAATTTCTACTCCAAAATCAATTCTTTTGAATGCTTATCTTATATGTCTTATATCTACACAAGGAAGCACCATAAAGAGGAAAGTTCAGGTCGAGAGATGAGTTTCAGGAAGAGTTCATTCAGGGGGATTGTCCCCATGGACAGTACAGTTAAGGGAAGCAACCACGGAGGGAAAAATACCTTTTCCATCGATGACAAAGGGGGAGAGATTTATCATATGCAGAGCACAGAGGCATGGTTCTAGGGGGAGCATGACTGACATGAATTTAGTATTGCATCAGAGTGTTTCCATCAATTCCAAAGGGGGATATTGTTGATTAATTGGGTTGGTTTTCATTGATGTCAACCCTTGAAGAAAGTCTATTAGAAAATTCTGGTAGCACAAAGGTTTGGGTAATAGAACAAAGTTTGTTTGATGGATAATGGTATGCATTTTAATATATTTGAAGATAATACTATTCTATATGGATAGTACATGTCATTCCATTTCCGGTGGTATGTGGAACGTCACATAACTCTTCACGATTAGAGAGTTATGGGCATGTGAAGTTAAAGAACCCTCATGAGTCATCTAGAAGCCCCAAAAGATCAAAGTAGTCAAAGTGTTTGCAAAGAAGAAATTATTTAAATAATAAAGTGAAGTGATGAGTGTACTATAAGTCAAAGTGGATAGAAAATAAATTATTTAAATGATAAAGTTAATGGAGAAATTACTAAGTGGACAAATGGTTAGAAGTGGGTTAGCCCTAAAATAAGGAAAGTGGTTTAAGATATTTTAGAAGGTAAATAATAAAGTTAGTGGATAAATTACTAAGTGGACAAGTGGTTATTAGTGGGTTAACCCTAAAATAAGGAAAGTGGGTTAAGATGGTTAAAAGGTAACACCTTGATGAAGCTACATGAAAGTACAAATAAGAGTCAAGGCTCTCTCATTTTAATCACACTTGAGCATATTGAATATCTACAAGTGACTAAGGTAACCAAAGTATATCTAAGTCGAATTTCAGAGGGAAGGTGAAGTAAATAAGGCCAAAATTCAAGGGAGGATAAATTATTTTGATGATGCTTTCTAAGGTATGTTATTTACAGGTCATCTCACCATTTTTGCAATAACTTTGTTTCTAGAATGATTCAGACCATGAAATTTGGAGGACATTGAGTAAACATATCCAAGTAGTTGTGATAAAAATTTCATCTTGTGGTTCATTGTATTTTTGGAGTTACATGCCGTGGAAAATAGGGTTTGTGGCTAGTCCTGAAACTAGTCTAAAACAGGTGTTTCAGGTAAAAACGTCATAACTTCTTCATAACAGATGCACATTTAGTAAGACCAAATGTATTGGTTATAGTACAACCTTTAGTATTCTTTGTATAATTTTCAGATCCATACAACAAATATTTGTGTAGGGCAGGCTCTATAAGTTCACTCTCTAGAATAAGCCAGAATTCAACAAAGTATGCCATTTTTTCTATAACTCCTTTTCTGAGAGGTTCCAAGTAGTGAAATATGGAGGAATTGCATAAACGACAATAAAGAACATTGTGTACCATTTTCATATATTTATTCATTATAGGTACATACTTATGATTATTTCAAGTTAGGGTTTTTGACTAATCCAAAATTAGTCATGTGAGACTAAAGTAAAGTTTGATGAAAATGCTAGTCTCTTGTTGTTAAAGTTAAGGAAGGTTTGCAGGTATGTGATCATATACACTAGGTATGTTACATAGTTACAAATCATATTTGGATGATGAAATTGATGAGGGATTTTGGTTGAGGTACATATTGGGTACATGGTTGAGACAAGTAGTTGATGAGTTGGCACATACATGAGGTGTATAGTTGATGATGTTGGTACATCTTGATGAGTCATAATTTATGTGTATTTGATGCATGATTGTTATATATTTTGTGCATGGTTTATGCACTCATTGATGGTACAGGTTGGTGCATGGTTTATGCACTCATTGATGGTACAGGTTGGTGCATGGTTGATGCATTTTTTTATGGTACAGGTTGGTTGGCTGGAGGTTAGTGGTACAGGTTGTTACAGTGGTATATCTCACAGTGATAGTGTGACAGTTGTTCCATCATTCTACTTCTACGTCAGGGTGGTTGGACGGGGCAAGGACAAGTGGTTGTAGCCACCTTCTGGTTGTAGCTGGATAACATAGGGGGTTGTAGCCTCCTTCTGGTTGCAGCTAGAGTATTGGGGATTTGGAGCTTCCCTCAAGTTGTAGCCTGAGAAACTAGGGGGTTGGATCCTCCTTCTAGTTGCAGTTGGAAAAAAAAGAAATTTGGTGCTTCCAATTAATGTAATTCTTATAGACATATAAGGAAAAGTATTCAGTGGTTTTCTCCCTCTTTGGGTTTCCATGTAAAAACACTGGTGTACTGTGTATCTGTATTATTGCTCATTTGTTAATTGTTTATTTACTCTGCAACTAGTGGGTGATAATGCTACATTGATAGAACACTTGCATTTTATGGACAAAAAGGATTAAATTGCTCCATTATTGAT
>SNQJ01S0002696.1:106509-158867 GCA_010110895.2 Picea sitchensis
TCCATAATCCAACAAAAATAACCCTTCAATATTTTTTTTTGCTCAACATAAACAAGTGTGCCAACTATGACCTAGGGCTATTGCATGATCCTTGTAAAATAACCATTTAATCTTTTTTTAATTATCAAAATAAACAAGTGTCCAAAGCTTAAGATCTTTATATGAATGTACAAGGTAAAACCATGATTGAATTGTTGGTAGGAGGCCAAATTACAGTTTATTAAAAATTCATCTACAAGCTTAAATTTGAGAATTAAACTCAGTGTGCATGTGGGCTAAACAAATTGGGAAAGAGGCCCATTACCCTCTTTAAAACTGAAGACAACATCATTCATTGAATTGGATCCAAATATGAAGAGTCAAATGCACCGAGACAAGTGATCTAAGGCTAAACACAGGTGTGTCATGTGAGTCATCATATTTCACAAGGGACAAAGTGACACTACATCTACCAAGATCCCCAATAGGGCTAGGATAATAATCCAAAGGTTTTTATCAGGATGAGCATAGGGCCGATGGCTTCCTTTTTCATATATCTAAAAAAACAAAATAAAACAACATGTACACATGTATATAACCAATAAGATCACTTGTACTGACACACTGTTGGCAGCCCCACATATTTTCAACTTTTTAAAGCATTAAATAATAAATTATGTAGCTTCCTACCTGGGGGTCATATTATTATTGTTCTTCATAAGCAATTTTTGAAACTACAAATGTGATCTTTCGGTTATTCCTAGTATTTTCATTTTCATGCTTCGTTCATAATTGAAATCATGAACGAAGCATCAAAACCTATGATTGTAATACCACTTTATCTAAAGCTTATGAAAGGTGGATGGCTCTACAGTTTTTGTTAATAAAGATTTTTGTTTCTTGCTATGAAGCTCATCTTCTTTATTGACTCCTCAAATGTGAAGCATGCTTTGGGTTGTTATTTGAATCACCAATGATCCATTTTCTTTAAACCATGATATATATTTTTTGTGGCTCTTGGTCATGCCTATCCTTGTCCCTACCTTTTGGTTTATAATTTTTTTTTCTCTCCGAAACTTTAGAAAGCAAACCCACCTTGTTGCGCAATGTTAAAGTTTTAATGCACCTGGTCGTGGCCTGTACCATGTGGGATGTGGCAGTCCGACAACGATAAGCCCATCACTTCGAGCTAAGTCTCGGGCTTCTCATGTAATCCTAGCATTCATTTCACAAAATTCCTTTCATTTAGTATTGGAGAACCTCTCTTCATACGCGCTAGAGTATTGATGAGTTTTGGGTCTGAAATATCGCTCTGGTCTTCTCCTAGAAACCTTCCATGCTCACTGTGTTTTATTGTCTACCTTTCGAATCCCCATGGCCCCGATCGTCAAGATTGAACCCAATGGCTCTCAAACCCTTCTCTTGTGTGATGATGCAAGGGAGGATCTCGAGCGTCAAGGATGGCTTGTTTTTCTTGAGAAATTCCAGGGTTTTAACTTGCGAACCACTTAGGAATTTTCCCTTTCTTTTGACGGATGTCGAGCCAAGGTAGGAGACATTTAGGTAGAAGTCACATAGGAATTTTTAGGTCAAGAAACAGGTCTTCCTTTGAGCAAGCAAAAGTGGCTCAAAAACACCAAGGTCGAGGAGGTTCTGTGGAGCCCGTTCTTCACATCTCGAAAAATCAACTGTTGTGATAAAGGTATGCCTGTGTCATTATTGAAAACCCAGTGGCATGGTTTTATAACAGTCTTGATACTTCGTGACGTGTGAGGTCCTTTTTGGTTTTTTTTTTCTATATCACATACGTTTGTTGATGAATTTCATCAGGTTTCAATTAAATATGCCCTATTACCTATGGAGAAGGCTGTATAAAATGGCGAAGAGGTATAAGAGACAACGATTGGATTCAATCCTGTTTCACCATGGTTTGATAAAGATATTATTGGTACATCAATTGAAGTTACAAAATGATGACTGAAACGCCTTCCTAACCTGAAATGGTTTCGTTAACTCCAATGCTATAGAGGTTGACAAACTCATCATAGAGGAAACCATAGTCCCTGCTAGAGCAGTTCCTTCATCTACAGAGGCCTGTGTTACGACCACCCTCAGTGAGCCTATACCCGACCCAAAATTTGTTGAGCAGAGCCATGAACAACACGCCCATTCTAACGCCTCTGCTAAGAACGAAAAAAGGCCTATGTGAAAACCATCTAAAAGTGACATCGATCTAGGTTTTAAAAATAAAAGGGCAGGTAGGTTGATCTCAAGGAAACTATGAAATAAACCAAACTCTCATGTGAGCTCGATCAAAACGATCGAGATCCATGAGAGCTCTGATTTGAAGATAGAGAGATTCTTGGTCGAAGAAGACCCTCCTTCCCTCAAAACAGGTCTCAACTAGGCTTACAATTTTGTGGATAATTTGCCACCTTTCTTAAAGCACAATCAAGGATTTCCAGGTATCAAGTTTGATAAGAAATCCATAGGTAACAGTGGAGACGTTCCGACACATGACAATGGGTATTCTCAAGTAGTTGTCATATATTCACAATGTGAAATATGTTTGTTCTAGATTGATAAGTATTATACAGACATACCCATTTTACAATCGCAAATCAAAACCCTCACTATTCAAGTCGACTCACTAACAGATGAAAATCTTAGGCTAAAGTTCGTTGTTCATAGAGAAGGCAAACATTTGAAAACAACTGGTAACATAATAGTGAAGAATGCCGAGAGTGTAACAACAGTGGTCAATTCTGACATCTTGTAAATCAAATTGATTTTCCAGTTAAAGGTAAAGATTTGTTTTTGTCTTAAATTGTGTTACATCTTTGTTTATAGAATAAATTAAATTTCGTTGCTAAAATAAGACTAGCTACAGAATCAGCAGATTATGTAGCCAGTCTATTTTTATTCAAAATTTAGAATATATTGGTTAAATGTATATCTGAATCTCTTTATTTCATCCTTTTCTTTCAGGATATCTGGCAGTTGATGGTGACCAGATGATATGAAGAATTTATGGGCTTATTAGCCATATCTTTGGCTCATTTTTGTAAACAGGAACAAACTCTTTTAGTTTTTAGAGATTTAGTGTGATATGGAGTGGATATATTCCCCTCTATTTTTGTAATCAACAAAATCATTGTGGAAAATTACTCTTATCTTACAAGATAAGGCAGTTAGCTTTTCTAAACCCTTTAAAAACTCGTATTTTTTGTAATCTTGACATCTTGGCCTGGGGCTGAAGGTGGACAATTTATTCACGAATTTGGACGGAACATATATTTACATTTCGGCTTTAGCTCTCTGTAAATGTTGTTTTCATTTATGGTTTGTTTATCCTAATTAATTAATAGTTGTTGATAGCTTTTGTTTTCACAATTTATTATGACATTGGGAAAATTTCTTTAAAATGTCGTCCACATTTTGACGCTTCAGATATTAAAAATAGTGATCATCCATTCAACCCAAATGATAAGATTTTTCTTTAGTTTTGTTGAATGATTAAAAGTATGTTGTTACAGTTAGATTTATATTGAATGTAATTGCTTGCAATCACAAATATCACAGCAATTAGTTGCATCTCATCGTTCTGTCATTAAAATTTAACAGTCAATATACTGTTTTGCATGTATTCCGAATAGTTCAAGGTTCATTGCAGGTTTATCTTTTGGACAAGCTCGCTAGACATTCTATAATCATATATATGTTGGATGCATTAATAGGTTAGTTTTATTCTTTTGTCATTTGTTTGTTTTTGAAACTCTAATATATGTTCTGGCTTTGACCGTCCACATACTCCTGTTTCATAGTATATTTTTCTATTTAATCTTAGATTAATAAAGAGAAAACAAAAAATAGCTTATGTGCTTTCTTTATCTGCTTTTGTTAAAGTAGCCATCTTCACATAGATTTTCATGAGTTTAGATTAAAACTCCCAACTTGTATATCATACACATAAATAAGATAGGCATATCTGTTGTTTAAATACTATCTACAATAGTTATATATATTTATGTACATATACATATTAAGTAGTTATTTAACAATTAGCTCTTTTATTTGTTTTATCTGTTTCTTCTAGGACTTTTAGATTGGCCAATAGAGCCATTAAACCCGTTAGAATGAGTTATATCAAATAGCTTGGGTTATTTAGACAACCCCGGACCAGACTCGTTCTTCCAATTGATGGACGATCATTTTCTCCCGTCAACACACACCTAATGGATGCATGGAGAACATTGTTCAAGAGTCCACTAAGTGGGGTTTTGAAAGATAATACAAGGATGATATTGTTTTCAAGAGTCCACTAATGGGTTTTGAAAGATGTTTTCTGAATTATAATGAATCAAATTGTATTAAAATGACTACAAAAGAAGATGTTTTATGCATTCCATTTATTTATGAATATGAATCTTGATGTTACATGTATGAATCCCAATTAATAGCTGAATATATCCTTACAACTACATGGATGTTAGTAGTCACTTTCTAATTTTGTTTCCTTAAATCCACAAATCATGTAGCCTTGGTGGTAACAGTTCAATTCCCTTGTAGGATAATAACAATCATTGGCCTCAAAGGTATTGTGTACAATAGGTAGTATCTGACTGGTCTTTGAAAAACAAGGGATCTCATACACCAATTTGGTGTTTGTCTTGGCCGTGACCTTTTAAAATTAGATTATATATTATATTATATGATTGGTCATTGACCTTGGATATTTGACAGGTAATGTCAGGATGATGTTCTTGGCCTCTTTCAACTTGAATCAAGGATCAAAATATGACATAAAGAGTGCATGAATTCCTAATCAAGTTGACTGGAAGTGTAACATCCCCACTATAATCTCTGGTTTAATTAATGCTCATGTAGATATAATATGTGGCTAAGACCAAAGCAATGTAGTATGCAAATTGTATTTCAATGTTTTAATAATAAAATGTGATGCTAGTTGTTAAGGGGACATGGACAAGAGATGAGGGATGAATTAATCCACAAGAGGGGGGAGTGTCTAGGATAATGGCCAAGAGGAGTCCAAGGGGGGAAATACCCATGTATATTGATTTAACCCATTTTCCTAAATTTTCTAATTGTATCTGAACCTTCCAATTTTTTATTGAGTGCTCCCAAATCCAATCATTAAATACATGTAAGAGGGTGGGTGTGAGTGGTCACATCCAAAAGTTATTGGGCACATGGGGGTTGAGTACAATCATCTTGGGGAAGAGTGTGAGTCAAGAAAGATAATCCAAAGAGAGGAAATTCGTATGGATTGGGACAACAATTTTAGTTAGTCAAGTTTTGTGCATGGGAGGAAAGTAGAGAGAAAGAAACAAAGCTACAAGTTGATGCAACCATGGAGGGTGAATTATAGAGCATGATGGAGCGTAATTGGAGAAAATTGGAGCTAGAAAACTGAAGATCCTGATTGTCAGTACTGAAGAGTGAACTCATATGTGAGTTCCACTAAAACAACAAGTGTTTATTGTTGGTTTTCTAATAGTTTTCCTAACATCAATTTCCCTTGAGTTCCCAGTTGAGAGATTCCTAGTTTCCTATGCCAAAGAGACCCTGATAGATGAATGGGATGCCTAAGGGACTTAGATCAGTGAAGGGGTACATTCCTTGGGTTGGACAGGTCAAGAGGAAGAGAGCTGGTGGAAAAATCAGGATAGTTGTAGGCGAATATCAGTTGGGTTGTGCGTTTTATGAGCTGTGAGTGGAATATGAGAGACCACCCTCTTTTGTGGATTGCTAGCCTCGGTGCGGGGGTGACTGGATATTGAGATTTGGAACAATCAGTCTATGGTTGGGTGGAATGTCTGTCCCAAGCAGTTGGTTGCATAACCATTGTTAAAAGATAAGTATTTTATCTCGTTGTTGAGTTATTACATGTGTTTTTGATGTGCATGAACTCTGTGTAAATGAGAATGATTTATATGTTGTTGTAACGAGTTGTTTAGATGCATTTAATGTTGATTATTATCATGTTGTAGATGTTTCTATTTTATGGTTGTGGAAAACAACTAAATCTGTTTAATTTGTAGTTGTAGGCTACAGGAAATTGGCTAATAGAAAAGAATTAATTTAGTTAGTAAAAAAATTCACTTTTATGTATATTCTACACTGTAATGTCCCTCGGTTAGGCTTGGGGGTGTTACATTATGGTATTAGAGCTCTGGTTCAAACACTGAGATTGTATGTGCCAAGATGGATGCGAATTCATGAAATTGTTTGTTGCATATTTTTTTGTGACAGGTTTGGGGAAATAATAGAGATTTTAGAGAGAAATCCCCAGTTCCATGAGTGAAATTTGAGTTTTAATGACTTCAAATGGTTTGAGAGGGTTAATGGAGTAGAGCAGTGAATTTCCAGATCAAAATTTGACCTAGAATGGTAAAATTTGAGTTTTAATGGTCGTTTGTAGAGCTACATGCAGTTTGGAGAATCGACGAATGAGATCGTGTTTGATCTCATGATTGATGGTCGAGATTCACTATGATAAATTTAAAAATTCATAAGGATTCGGCCATTTGAAAGTTTGATGAAATCAACGACCACGATCAATTTGGGGGTTGTGAAGGGATCATATCGACGGTCCAGATCATTCATAGAAAAGTAAAAAACATTCTAAGTGTTAAAGTTCACCAAGAGAAATTTTCGACGACCAATGGATGGATCAGCCGAAATGACGAAGAGTTTGGGTTGGCCATAAGACATCTCTGACCACCGATGGCTGATGCTCGACCGAATCTGATGAAGTGTTTTCAATCGTCGATGGAAGTCCTCGATGGTCGATGTGTTGGTGGTTGGGTGTCGACTGATTCGGTGAAGTGTCCCAAAAAAGCAACAAAAGTTGTCGATGGTCGATGGGTCGGTGGTCAAAGGTTGGATGAACTCAAAGAAGTATGTTTGAATCAAGAAATACAAGTTGTCAATGGTTCGACGTCGACCAAAGTTGGTGAGGTGTCTCGATTGTCTAAGAGAATCAGTCGATGATTGATGGGGGAAAGAGAATGATTATGTCATCATCCACATGCCATTCCATGTCAACATCAATGTGTCATGCCACATCACCCAAGTTGACACTTCATGATGATGTGTCACGACAGGTCAACATCCATGTGTCATGCCATGCCAACAATTTCCACATTAGCCAACATAAGTGGTCGATGGTTGATAGTCAAATCAACCAATTTGGGAAAGCATATTCGACAACCATCGGGGATCGTCGATTGTCGATGGGATGATGGTGAAGCATCGGCTGAAGTTTTTGAGAGTTCCATTCGCCAATGAAGTTTGTCGATGATCGAGGACAGACGACTAGGTCGATCGGGTTGGAGTTGTGTGCAATTTGGTCTTCGGGAAGTTGGGATGATGGTCGATGGCCGGGTCAATAGTTTGGGGAAGTATTGTGTGTGCCACATGAGAAATTCGGTCATCGATGGACGATAGAGAGTATATCACCAACCCATATTGATTCTGACCTGAGATTGATGGCGTAGATTGCACATAGGAAAAATTGTTGCATGGTTTAAAAAAAGAAGTCTGGAGCCATTTTCTTATTTTGTCCATAACTAGAGAACATTACAACAAATTGGGATGAAACTTATAGGTTTTCTCCACAAAGAGGAGGTATACAAAAGAGCCAGAGAAGACTCTTATCCAATTCTAGTTGAATTTGGCAGAAATTGCAAAATAATGGTTTTTAAAGATCTAGGCCCAGATCATTGACAGAAGTCCATTTTAAGTCGAAACTCTTGGGGAGACTCCAAAACATAGACATAGAAATAACCCATGAAGAAACTAAATAAATTCTATGGGGATTGGAATGGGGACACTGAAATATGCCAAAATCCACTTTTCTAGGCCACTTTTTGGGGATTTTTGAGATTTTCAAAGAAGTAAAAGTGACCCTAGATCACAAAAATCGAAAATTTTATTTAGTCAACCTTTTATATACTATTTAATAAAAACAATTTTCATTTTTTGAAATTTTTCCAGAAGTGCACAGATTGAGAGATAGCTAGTTCTGCTAAAAAATCCAAGTCTGGAAAAAGGAGTGAAAGAATACAAAGTTGCATATTCCATATTACTGTGGTTTTTTACTGGAGCATTAGATCGAAATTATGAGAGTTGTTGTGAATTATCTGTTGTTATTATTATATATGTCTCACACCAAAGTTTCTTCATTTCCTGACATATTTTCTTCTGCAATTGGCAAAAGTTGGCATTTCAATAAAATTGCATTAGTATAAAACATGCACAGAAAGGGCTTAAAATGTTTTTTTCAAGAAGCTATATCTTTCATTTTAGAGACCATATTGGGGAATGAGTACAACCATTGGAAATATATTTCATAGAGGAATCCATCTAGGGAATCATAGTTTGAATCGATGCAATTTGTCCTGCATAAATTGATGAGGAAACAACATGTCTTCTAATTAATGAAATGATTTATAATACACACGTTCCAACAATAATTATTACATGCACATTTCTTGTAGAATTAGAGGTACATAAATTAAATTTAGTTCTTATATGAGGACTGAAGTTATGGAATATTCTCAAGGATCTTATAGCCGTGAGGAAGAGATCATAGGTCTGCATGTCAGCATGGGGAATATTGAGGCAGATTCAAATGAAAGAAGAGATAGGAAACACCCTGTCACTATGAGAAGTCTGCATAGGGAAGTGAAGAGCTACAAGGATGATAATGAAAGGATTATGAAGGCTCGGTAATAAATGATTCTGAGCTTAAATATGTTGCATAAGAAAGTTAACAAAGATATTGGCACCAAGAAAGCAGCTAGTGTTAGACAAGTATCGACATATATATCCAATAGAAAAAGGGATGATCACGGAAATGATAGGCAATCAAGAAGCTTGAGTAGGCACCATCATTCTCCAAGGAAATCCACTAGAATAACTCATGCAATTTTAGGGCCAAGGAGCATCCCAAGTGTTTCTACTATTTGGAGGAAAAGAACAAGGCCCAAGGCAAACATCTTGCAAGGTGAACTCAGAAAAAACAAGCCACCTAATTTCAATGGTGAACACTAGAAGGGTGAAGAGGTCTAGGCCTGGCTATTGGAATTGAAGAAATATTTCCAGCTGCATGATTACCCCTCCTAGGTAGAAGCTAGAATTTCCACCTACCACTTGCATGGAAAGGAAACCATGTGGTGGGATCATCTCTAGCAAACCAAGAACCTTGATGAGAAGAGGATCTCATGGAGGTAGTTCAAAGGATATTTCCAAGAGAAATATTTGTTCGAGCATTACTATGAGAAAAAAATGAAAGAGTTCTTTGAACTCAATTTGGGAACCATGACAATGGAGGAATATGAGAAGCGGTTCTTTGAATTGTTGAAGTATGTTGACTTCATCAAGGATGAAAAACTCAAAATCCAAAGGTTTCTAAGTTGGTTTCCCTCCTTCTATAGTGACAAGACTCAATATGATAGCCCTAATACCTTGGAGGAAACCATAAGGAGATAAAGGAACCTTTATGAGCAGAGCAAAGGAAGGCTAGTTTTCCAAAAGGCTTGGAATGCCAAGATGAAATGGAAAAATGATCAAAGGAAGAAAGGTTTTAAGCCACCCTTGTTCAGAAATAACTCCCAAGAAAATAAACAAGGTTAGGAAGCCCAAAATGAGCAAAAGAATGCAGATTCATTTGGGAAAAGTCCAAGGCAACAACCTGTTCAATTTTGGGAATGTTAGGGAAATCATTTATATAGGGACTTCCCTCACAAAGAAGAAACAATGAGGACTATCCATAATATTCAGGAGGCTGAAATAATGAAAGACATGGGAGGAAGCATGCCAAGGATTTATGCAACCTTGGACAAAAAGCATGCAAAGTATTAATATCCCATGATAAAAGTGGAAGGTAATATTGATAACTAGACCATATAAATTTCAATTGATTCTAGAGCTATCCATAGTTACATAAATGATAACATTGTTGAAATATTTTACTTGCAAAAAAGGAAGCAGAAGAAATCTTGGTTAGTTCAGTTAGCCAAGGGGGCTAAGAGGAAAATCAATGAGTTGGTTAAAGATTGTCTGATAGACATGAATGGACTTAGCACAAAGGTAAATGTAAACATCATATCGTTAGGTTCATATGACTATATAATTGGCATAGGAGAAACATCATTCTATCTTAGACTGTTACAACAATACAATCACATGTCTTGATGAGGAAGTGCAACAAGGCAAGATTCAAGGCATTCCAAGAGTTTCACCTGTTAGAGAGATTTTAGCTATGCAGTTGAAGAAGAGATTTAGGAAGGGATGTCAGATGTTTGTAGCCCATATGGAGGAGGAATCCAAAGATAAAGTGGAAAGCATTGAATACCATCTAGTTTTGAGGGATTTTGAAGATGTTTTTAGAGAAATTCCAGGATTTCCACCAAATAGAGACATTGATTTCTCTATTTATTTGGTTCCAGGAGTTGTCCCAGTGTCTAAGACACCTTACAGAATGGGAACACCAGAACTAAAAGAGTTTCGTATGTAGCTTGAAGAAATTTTAAAGAAGGGGTATATACGCTCAAGTGCGTCACCTTGGGGAGCCCCAGTTCTTTTTGTGAAGAAGAAGGATGGAACCTTGAGGCTATGTAGATTTCAGGAAGCTCGATAAAGTTAGCATAAAGAATAAGTATCACTTTCTCGGAATTGATGATTTGTTTGATTAGATGAAAGGTTCAAGAATATTTTTGAATATTGACTTGAGATCAGGCTATCATCAAGTAAGGATAAAAGGAATAAGACATCAACAAGAAAACATTCAGAACAACATATGGGCATTATGAATTCATGGTAGTGCCATTTGGGCTATCAAATACCCCGACATGTTTTATGTGTCTGATGAATGGAGTCTTTAGGGAGTACCTGGACAAGTTTTTGATTGTTTTCTTAGATGATATACTCGTCTATTCTAAATCAGAAGAGGAACATGAGAAACATTTAATAATGGTGTTGCAAGTTTTAAGAGAGCATATATTTTATGTTAAGATAAGTAAGTGCATCTTTCATCAAAAGAATATTCACTACTTGGGGCATATAATATCAGCAACATGGATAGAAGTTGATCCAGAGAATATAAAGGCCATTAGAGGATGACCAACGCCAAAGAATGTGACATAGGTCAGATAATTCATGGGTCTTTTTGCTTATTACCAAGGATTCATAATAGGGTTCTTGAAAAAGAAGGTGTTATCACACTAAGTTGCCTTGGGTCTTTAGAATTTAGTTTCATCTTTTCCTAAGCCCTTAGATTTTAATTTTTTACTTATCCCCTTTTAAAAGTGTGTTTGTTTAGGTCCCCTTGATAAATAAAGTTTTAAGTCATGACTTATGTTTTGATCCTCACACAAATTTTTGACTTAGGACCATTTTTTCATGACTTATCTTTTGATTCCCTTCATGACTTGACACTAGGATCGACTCACCCCATGATCATCTTGATTTGACATGCCATCTTCCTCACTCACGACCTCATAGCCTTGCCTTGTTGTCCCCTTTTTCCTTTTCTTACTGTCCTATCAGTTTTTGAAATGGAGCGCTGCCAACTCATCAGGAGTTTCCGTAGCACACTCCCTGTCCATCATAGTCTACCATGATTTCTAGTTACGATGTTGATGCCATATATTCCTTTTTTACAGTGCCAGGGGTGTTTAAAATATGCTTTCAAGATTTCAGATTTATGATCTCTGATAATGGTTTTTGAATTTTGAAAAACTCAAATTGTTGTGCTGCACAAATTACCAGTTCTGACCAGTTGGCAACAGTGCTACCAGATTTGATGTTGAGGTGGATTCAGAGGCCGAGTTGCTCATGAATATTTCCTGAGATTTTTCTGAGGCCTCGAATTGTCTTTATTCCATAGGTATTATGCATTTTTCCTCCTATGCACATCAATTTCAAGGAGAATTAGTGTTCAGAATTTTTGTAATTATTGTGCCTGCATAGCTGGAAGAGATATTTCCTCACACCATCCTATCAGTTTTTTCCCTCCATTTAAACCTGCATATCTCACCACCTATCTATTGCTTTTGATACATCTTCTCGTCATTTCCACTGAGCTCACAGTATCCTAGCAGGCCTTATCCTCTACATGTGCAGTGTGCTACCTAAAGACACTACTCAAACTACATTGTTTCTCCCTTGCATCCTCTAAAAGTTGAGTTGAGATGTTTCAACCCAGTTTTCAAAGACCATTTCAAGGTATCCCTTCATCATATATTTTTCTTAGTGTTCATACCTGCACACATTCAAGGGAGGGTTTTCTATAGCCAGTTTTTCCTAAGAAAGAAACTAGTCTGGATTAAGGGAAATTCTTGTAAAGGGGCAGCCTTTTACACTTGAGATTTGACTCTTTAATCCTCCTGGTTATCACCACTCCATAGCCCTAAATATCTTATCCTAAACTATGGAGACTCATCAAAAGAAGAAGTCACACAAGGGAGGTAATGTGGTTAGAACTAATCCTGTAGACATGCATCTATTTGAGGTAGAGCCCATGGAAAAATAAGTTTTTCAAAGGGTGGGATGCCTCTCTTTCTACCAAAATATGAAAAGAGGTCATCATGAGGTGACAAGGAAGTTTTCCTTACATTTTGATAGCCTGAAGACCAAGTTGGGGGACCTAGAATTTGAGGTGTCTGAGACCTCTATTTCAGTTGCTACAGGAATCCCTATCACTGGTGAGAGCTCGTTTAAATCCATGTCCTTATATGTAGCCTATGCCAAAGATTTCCTCAAGCCTGAATATCAAGATGATAATATTTATAAAGGTGTGCCAAGAAATCATTTGATTGAGTAGTTTGATAAAATATTGAGAATCATTTAGAGGTACCTTACGTGTGAAGGGAGGTTCAATACACTATACCTGTACCATATAAGGCTTATGTTTCATTTTACTGGAAAAATGGAAATTAACATTCCCTACTATTTTCTAAGGAGCATAGGAAAGATGTCAGACATGGTTCAATCCAATTCTAAGGATGTGGATACTAGCATATTTCATTCTAGGTTGATTAGAATGTTGGTTTCTGAAGAGTTGGGTAAAAAGGATATCTCATGGGAACATTTCATGATTGCTTCTCACATGAAGTTGGATATAGAAGCTACTCCTCAGTCGCAAATTGCAAGCCCTTTCCCATCCACCAGTGCTACTAAAGCAGATACTAGCAGGAAGAGAAAGAGAAGAGTTCATGTTCAAGATCAAGAGGCCATCAAAGAGGTTGCAAGAAATGAGGAGGAGGCTTATCATTCTCCACAGAGAGACCTTTCACCCCCTCCTCCACCAGAGTTAGAAGAAGCCCCTTCTTCTACTAAAACTACAAAAAAGAAAGGGAAGAAGCTACACTTCTCCTCATCTCCTTCAGAAGTTAGCATCAAGGTCAGAAGGCCTTTCACAAGATCATAAGCTCTTAAAGAGGTTGTTAAATAACAGACCCTACCAAAAGTCTCTATCCTTCAAAAGAACAAATATAAGGGCCAAGGCATTGAAAATCCCATGGAGAAGAAAGAAGAAAATACCTGTGTGAAGAAGAAAGAAGAAAATCCCTGTGTGGAGAAGAAAGAAGAAATCCGTATACAGAAGAAGAAAGATAAAGGCAAAGGAATCAAGAAGCTTGTTGATATAGACAAAGTAATTCCTATGCAGCAGGAAGAGGAAACCATGAAAAATCCTGTTGATATTGTTCACATCACTACTCCACCTAGCATCCAGATGTTCAAAAGAATAATCAGGAAACTCAAGGATGCTAGGAAGGAGGTGGCTCATTTGAAAGAAAAAGCCATGTCTGACAGGGTTAAGATGAAAGAAATCATGGATGGCTACAGCCACACTCTTGATCTAGCAAGGTTTGCAGCAAGAAATGCCCAACCTCTCCATAGGTAGCTCAAAAACCTTTATAGGCAGAACAGAGACTTTCAGTCTCATAACAAAAAGCTTAAAGAAAAGTTGCAACATTTCCAAGATGAGATGGCTCAAAGAAACTTGGATGTTTTGATTGAAGGTGTTATTGAACAAGAGAATCCAACAACCAAAGAAAGCATAGTTCCAATGAAGAAGATTACTACTGCTAAAGGGAAGCATGGTGTTTTGCCAAAGGGAAGTCCTCCTTCCACAAGAAGGAGTGTCAGGTTGATGTGGTAATTGGTAAGAGGTGAATTTCATTTTTGAGGATGGCCCCTTTTTGCAAGAATATGTAATTAAGGAAAAAATTTCTCTTCCACCTATACAGGATATACCAGCTTCTAAATTCATAATTTTCAGAGTTTTGGTGATCTGCAAAGAGTTAATCTTTTTGACACTAGTAGCATAGACATTCCGTAACGCTTTAGTGCTACGAAATTGTCTAAATTTTCAAAGTTCCATCTGTATGCTTTCTATAACACTACCTAATTTACTAAGAATGATGTAGTGATGGTGCTACTAACTACCTGGGGGTGCTACCAAATCTATCAGCATTGAAAGGATGGTGTTGCGAATTCAGCCGGGTGCTACTGAAATTGCACGTAGACATAAAGGATGGTGCTACCAAAATTATGGCAGAGACCGAATTCTACACAGAGACATAAAGGATTGAGCTACTGAAATTTTGGCAAAGACCAAATTCTACACAGAGGTATACCTGGCTCGACGCTACCCATTCAACATGCCTATTTTGGAGGTCATGCCTATTTTGGCTCGGCGCTACCCATTCAACATGAATTTTTGTGGTGATATTATGATGTATGTTTGATTATAATATTATTATGATGTTTCTTTAATTTCCTTAAACTTTGAACTCAAGAAGATCTTGTGTTCGAGTTTCTATTCCTTAGGTTGTTTGCAGACCTGATGTTTACAACAACCTCTACATTCCTCTCACTAAATTCTTTCGTCTGTTCACATTTACTCCCACTTACTGATTGAAGTTAGTCAAGACCTCAATTTCTCGTGCATGTTAGCCAAGATTTCTGAGTTAGAACATTATCATATTGAGTCTTATCCATTTGACCCCTTAAAAAACTATTTTACATTTACATATAACCTGATGGGTACTGGGCTTGCCTTCCATGCAATCTGAAGGAGATTCCTAGTGCTAACATTCTTAGCGTCGTTGTCGGGGAACGATTTGAAGACATTTCCTTGGGATTGAATGACAAAGCTTACTAGTTCTGAAGGTGCATTGGAACTCAGTATCTTGAAGATTGCAGCTTGCACCTGGCGACTCCATTGTTTCGGATCTGGCGCCTAAAGGCAGACATATGAGATCGAATCCAAAAATACCGTTGGTTCCACT
Source organism: Picea sitchensis (assembly GCA_010110895.2). Lineage (NCBI taxonomy): Eukaryota > Viridiplantae > Streptophyta > Pinopsida > Pinales > Pinaceae > Picea > Picea sitchensis. The sequence continues at coordinate 121,812 of SNQJ01S0002696.1, forward strand.
TGAGGCTGGCCCAGAGAAGATAATAAATAAGGGAAGAGCTTCTCAAGAATTTTTTTATGTTGCTTCTACAAGTGGTTCTGGTCAGTTTCCTGATTCCACTCTTACTAATCCAGTTGTTATATCAAGTAATCCTTCTTTACCTTCTGCTGAAGTATCTAAGAATCTTTATTTTCAAAAGTTTCCTATTGAATATTCCTTTTTTGAAACTGATTTGAAAGAAGAAAGATTTGAAATTCTTTCTGCCCCTAACATTGTAAAGTGATTCAGTCTTGAGAGTCTTGAAGATTTTCCTACTTTAGGCTTTGCTACCTCTCCTCCTGTTAAAATTTTTTCTGCCAAACAAGAGGAAACCTTCTCCCCTTTATAGACTTTACCATATTCTTCCAAGACTTAGCCTTCTTCTATGAAAACTAAAATTTCCCCTTCATACATTCCTTTTTATTCGAAACTACACACAATCAAGTCCCATTATCCTCCTTGTTCACCAAGAGTTCAAAATCCAATGGCAGGTGCTAACCCCCCTGCAAATAGGATGGATGCCATAGTAGATGCAAGATATGCCCCTCTTGTCTTACCTCATCCAGTGAATGCTCTCCGTCCTGGATATTATTTAAAATACATGCCCAAATTCACGGAAGAAGAAGATATAACTATTGAAGAACATCTTGTTGCCTTCTACAGTTATGCAGACAATCAAAACATTGAAAATGAGGATGTGTGGATGAGAGTCTTCGTCCCAATCCTTTTTGGTGAGGCTAGGAAGTGGTTTAGGGGTTTGGCCCCTAGATCCATTACTGGCATTGAGGCACTAGACAAGGCCTTTTTGAGGCACCGGGGGGGACAAAAAGGACTTCTTGTACTACATCACTAAATTTGGATCCCTAAAAAGGAAAGAGGGAGAGTTTGTCTCTGACTTCTCTAAAATATTCAACAAAATGTACAATAAGATTCCTGATGAGATAAAACCCATAGAAACCTCTGCAAAAATCACTTATGCCAATGCCTTTGACCCCGAGTTTTTCCTTCTATTGAGAGAAAGAAGATCAACCTCCTTATCTCATATGCAAGATGCAGTCTTGGAGGTAGAATCCAACATAGTGGCATATGATAAATGAAGGGGAAAATATGATAGAGACAGGAGAAAAAATAGAGCTGAAGCTTCAACTTTTGACTCCCCTATTGTCCACTCTCAAGTAGATGAACTTACAAAATTAGTAAAATCCCTTTCTACTGAGATTGAGACGTTAAAACTGGAAGGAAAATAGACCTATAGAAATACTCAAAATATTGATAATAGAGGTAACTTCAGTATACCAAATAATTCTCCCCAGATCCTTCCCAGATATCCTAGAAACAGAGAGAGAGATGATCAAAAGGTACAAAGTCCTTTACAGAACAACCTAGTTGTTGATGAGGAAGGAGAGGAGAAAGAAGCTAATCTCGAGATTCATTTCTTAGGTGACACATCCCCATCCCTTCACTTGACTCAATCTGCATATGAGCAATCCTTGATGGATATTCAAATAAGTGAATTAAGTAAGGGAGAGAAAGAAAAAGAAAGTACTAATAGATATAATCTAAGATCCAAAAGGAATGAGGAAAAAACTGATGCTTCTAATCAACCTGCCCAAAAAGAAAATTCTGCCAAGGTTGTGACAGTTAGCAGTAAGGAAAATACACTAAAAGTCCCCAAGTTCTGGTCAGAAATCCTACCCTTGAAACCAAAGAGATCTTGAAGTCTTCATCTTCCTTCATCTTTGAAAATGAGATCCAAAAAATCAAGATCCCTGTACCTTTTTTGGAATTGATAAAAAATGAAGAATTTAAAAAATATCTCTCCAAAATGTTACAACCCGAAGCCTCTTCAAGTGACATTGATTTGGTAAATCTGCAAGATGAAAAACCAACAATTATCTTGGGTCCATTGATAGAATATAGAGATGATTCATCCCCTCCTTTCTATACATCATTGAATATACATGATACGGTTCTACATAATTGCTTAAAGGATTTAGGGGCATCCCACAATCTCATGCCAAAAACCGTTATGGATGAACGTGGGTTAGAAATCACAAAGACCTACCATGACTTATATTATTTTGAATCCAGGAAAGTGAAGTGTCTTGGGGTCATTAAGGATCTGGTTGTGACCTTATTTTAGCTGCCCATGAAAAGCATAGTCATGGATATTGTGGTGGCTGATGTTCCCCCCAAGTTCGGCATGCTCTTGTCAAGATATTGGATAAAAAGACTTGAGGGAACCTTGCAGATGGATCTCTCATATGCTACCATTCCTGTGTTTGGGGGGGAGCATAGAAGACTTTACAGGGAAGCTCAGTTGGCCTACATTATTAGTGATGAAGCAAACCCCATAAATCATCCCATTTTTTCTCTTGATACTAATTTGGGATCCAACATCTTGCAACTCACCGATACCCCTGAACCTGCTCTTGAAATTAGAAAACAGTTTGTTACCTTTTGCGAAAATTCCCCTCCAACCACCTCTATTTAGAAGATGTTCTTTGATGGAGCCTCTTCTAGGGAAGGTGTTGGTGCTAGAGTGGTATTTGTTTCACTTGCTCAAGAGACTATATTTCTGTCATACAAACTAGAATTTGAAACTACTAATAATGTGGCAGAGTATGAAGCTCTTGTCTTGGGATTGAGGGCTACTAAAGACATGGGGATAGAAGAGATATTGGTATTTGGGGATGATGAATTGATTGTTGATCAAATAAAAAATATTTACCAGACTAAGCACCCTAGGCTCAGATCTTATAGAAATGAAGTGTGGGACTTGGTGGACAGTTGTTTCTCAGCTTTTAACATTTCATTTATTCCAAGAGAAGAGAATACCATGGCTAATTCTTTGGCTATATCAGCAAGAAATTTCAGAGTCCCCTTACCACCTAAACTCAAGTATGATGTAGAAGTCAAATACAGGCCTTCTATACCGAACAATGTCAAATATTGGAAGGTGTTTGAAGATGATCTTGAAATTAAAAAATTCCTTGAGACTGTTAATGATTTTTCTGCATTACACATTGATCAAGATCATGATTATGAAATTAATCGTCATGTTGATGTTTTCCTTAATAAAATTGATAATCATCATATTGTGTAGCTACCTAGCAACCACAGTCCAAAAGGACTAGTTCCTTTGGAAAGATTATTTGACAGAAATGATGTGGAAGTAAAGGGGAAAATGTCCATTGATGATGCTGATATAACCGAGTGCAATGTGGGTACATAAAATGATCCAAAATATGTCAAGTTGTCAAGCATCCTATCAACAAAGCAGAGGGAAGAATATACTGAATTGTTAAAAGGAATTTGTTGATGTATTCTCTTGGAGTTATGAAGATCTTAGAACTTATGACACAAGCATTATAGAACACAAGATCCCATTAAAAGAAGAGACCAAACCCTTATGGAAAAAATTGAGGCAAATAAATCCTATGTTGTTGCCTGTCATGGAGAAAGATATAAAAAAGATTTTAGATGCTAAAATTATTATTCCTTTGAGGTATTCTAAATGGGTGGCCAACTTGATCCTAGTGAGAAAAAAGAATGGAGAAATTAGACTTTGTGTCGATTTATGGAATCTGAACAGAAGTTCTAAAAAGGATAATTACCCGTTGCTCAAGATGGAGCACATATTACAGAGGGTGACAGGTGCGGCCAAGATGTCCATGATTGATGGTTTTTCTGGCTACAATAAGATATCTATTTTTCCAGAAGATAGAGAGAAGACAACCTTTACCACTCCTTGGGGTACATTCATGTACGCTAAGATGCCCTTTGGTTTGATGAATGTAGGGGCGAATTTTCAGCGAGCTATGGAAATAACATTTATTGGAGAGAAGGAAAAGTTCATTGTTATCTATTTAGATGACATAACAATTTTCTCTCAATCTGATAAAGAACACTATGATCATTTAAAAAAGGTTTTCTTGATATGCAGAAAATTTGGTCTCTCTTTGAATCCAAAAAAATCATTGTTTTCCATGAAGGAGGGCTAATTATTGGGGCATATTGTGTCAGCTGAAGGGGTAAGGATTGATTCCAGTAGGGTTGAAGCTATCCAAACCTTTTCACTTTCTAGATCCAAAAAGGAGGTTCAATCTTTTTTGGGAAAAATTAATTTTTTGAGAAGGTTTGTTTCAAATTTTGCTGAGTTGGTCAAGTATATCACAACCATGTTGAGAAAAGGTAATGCAATAAAATGGACTGCTGAGTCCCATAATTCTTTTGATCAAATAAATAAATCCTTGACAGAAGCCCCGGTCCTTATCAGCCAAGATTGCTCCAAATATTTTCTTATTTTTTCTTTCGCTTCATTTGATATAGTAGTAGCTATTTTATTGCAGAAGAACGTTGAAGGCTTAGAGAAGCCCATTGATTTTTTCAGCAGGGCATTGAGAGATGTTGAATTAAAATATGACATCATGGATAAACATGCCTATGCATTGGTTAAAGCTCTCAAGTCTTTTATGTGCTGCATTCAAGAGTCATTGCTTATGTCCCATCAACTTCTGTAAAGGAAATTCTTATTCAGCCTGATATAGATGGAAAAAGGGCAAGTGGATTGCTAAAATCCTTGAATTTGATCTTGAGATTAAGCCTACCAAATTGGTTAAAGGCCAGGATTTAGCCAAGATTTTGGCTGAATCAAATTGCTCGGCCTTGGGGGTAAATTTCATCAACACATGCTCAAAAAATCAACAGGCTGAATTGACTGACAAAGGTTCTCAAGTCACCTGTACATTGGCAGATTGCAGCTAGTACAAGGACATTATATTTTTCCTACAGAAATTATAGCCTCCATATGGTATAGAAAAGAACAAGGTGAGAGCCTTAAAACTCAAATAAATCAAATACTTCCTTATTGATCAAGTCTTGTATTGGAAAGACCCATTGGGAGTGATTTTGAGATGCCTAGACCCACAAGAAGCCCAAAAGATTATGTTTGATTTTCATGACAGTTTATGTGGGGGGCATCATTTTTGGAGAACCATCGCATATAAGATTCTCAGGGCTGGGTACTTCTGGCCTAGTCTATTCACCGATGTTTGTGCTAATATAAGAGCCTGTGTTAAGTGTCAAAAATTCTCTGGAAAGCAGCAGCTCAAGTCTTTGCCAATAAAGCCTGTGTAAGCTTCGAGACCCTTTCAGCAGTGGGGCCTAGATTTTATTAGGGAAATTCATCCTACTTCTAGTGGTCAACATAGATGGATCTTGACTGCCACATATTACTTTACTAAGTGGATAGAAGCTATCCCTACAAAGAATTCTTCCCACAAAGTAATCATTGGTTTCCTTGAGGACATTATGGTGAGGTTTGGTTGTCCAAACATAATTGTCACTGATAATGTTGCATGTTTCAAGGCTGAACCATTGATTCAGTTCTGCAAATAGTTTGGAATCACATTGGTTCACTCTACCCCTTACTACCCCCAAGGGAATGGGCTTGCAAAGTCCTCTAACAAAAGCCTTATAAATATCATTAAAAAGTTGTTAGAGGACAACAAAAAAGAATGGGACTCAAAACTCAAGTTTTCTTTGTGGGCTGACATAGTGACAACAAAGAGGTCCCTTGACCTTTCTCCTTTCTAGCTGGTGTATGGAGTTGAGGCCATTTTTCCTTCTCAGCATGCCTTGCCTGTGGAAAAATTATTCCAAGATTACCAAGGGGAGCTAGACCATACGATCAGAAGGATTCAGTAGCTGGTTGAAGTGCAGCAGACTTGGGAGTAGCTTATAGATAAAACACACGATCATCAATAGAAGATCAAGCAGGCTTTCGACGAGAAAGTGAATAAAGAGGATTTTCAACTGGGCGATCAGGTGCTCAAGTGGGATGCACTAAAGAAAGATAAATGAAAGCATGGTAAATTTGAATCTTTATGGATCGGTCCCTTCAAAATTTCTGAGGTATTCTCTAATAACACTTTCAAGTTGGAGAATATGGAGGATGAAGAATTTTTTCGTGGCCCTGTCAATGGGCATTTTCTGAAAAAGTAATTTGCTTGAGCCATGAGTGGCTTTTCATGCCAATGTAAATATCATCTTTATTTTATTTTTGTTTTAATAAATGACCCCATAGCCCTAGGATAAGGCACTGAATCTACTCATTCCTAGCAGCCCGCAGAGGGCATGCCATCCTCTGTGGAGCCAATGTTATCACACTAAGTTGCCTTGGGTCTTTAGCCTTTAGTTTCATCATTTCCTAATCCCTTAGATTTTAATTTTTTACTTATCCACTTTTAAAAGTGTGTTTGTTTAGGTCCCCTTGATAAATAAAGTTTTAATTCATGACTTATGTTTTGATCCTCACACAAATTTTTGACTTAGGACCGTTTTTTCATGACTTATCTTTTGATTCCCTTCATGACTTGACACTAGGATCGAATCACCCCACAATCAACTTGATTTGACATGCCATCTTCCTCACTCATGCCCTCGTAGCCTTGACTTAATGTCCCCTTTTTCCTTTGCTAACTGTCCAATCATTTTTTGAAATGGAGCGCTGCCAACTCATCAAGAGTTTTCGTAGCGCAGTCCCTGTCCATCATAGTCTACCATGATTTTTGGTTATGATTCTGATGTCATATCTTCCTTGTTTTCAGTGCCAGGGGTGGTTAAAATATTCTTTCAAGATTTCATATTTATGAGCTCTGATAACAGTTTTTGAATTTTGAAAAACTCAAATTGTTGTGTTGCACAAACTACCAGTTCTGACCAGTTGGCAGCAACACTACCAGATATGATGATGAGGTGGATTTAAAGGCCGAGTTGCTCGTGACATTTTCTTGATATTTTGCTGAGGCCTCAAATTGTCTTTATTCCACAGACTTTTCTCGTTTTTCCTCCTTTGCACATCAATTTCAAGGATAATTAGCGCTCAGAATTTTTGTAATTATCGTGTCTGCATAGCTAGAAGAGATCTTTCCTCACACCATCCTATCAGTTTTTTCCCTCCATTCAAACCTACAGATCCCACAACCTGTCTATTGATTTTGATACATCTTCCTTCCATTACCACTGAGCTAACAGTATCCTAGCAGGCCTTATCCTCTACATGCGTGGTGTGCTACCTAGAGATGCTACTCAAACTACACGGTTTATCCCCTGCCTCCTCTGACAGTTGAGTTGAGTTGTTTCAACCCAGTTTTCAAAGACCATTTTAGGGTATTCCTTCATCATATATTTTTCTCAGTGTTCATACCTGCACACATTCAAGGGAGGGTTTTCTATAGCCAGTTTTTCCTAAGCTAGCAACCAGTCTAGATTAAGGGAAATTCTTGTAAAGGGGAAACCTTGTACACTTGATCTTTGAGTCTTTAATCCTTCTAGTTATCACCACTCCATAGACCTAAATCTCTTATCCTAAACTATGGAGACTCATCATAAGAAGAAGTCACACAAGGGAGGTAATGTGGTTAGAACTGAGCTTGTAAACATGCATCTATTCGAGGCAGAGCCCATGGCTAGAGAATTTTTTCAAAGGTTGGGATGCCTCTCTTTCTACCAAAATATGCAAAGAGGTCATAATGAGGTGACAAGGCAGTTTGCCTTACATTTTGATGGTTTGAAGACCAAGGTAGGGGACCTAGAAATTGAGGTGTCCGAGACCTCTATGTCAACTGCTACAGGAATCCCTATCACTGGTGAGAGATGGTTTAAATCCATGGCCTTAGATGCATCCTATACCAAATATTTCCTCAAGCCTAAATATCAAGATGATAATATTTATAAAGGTGTGCCAAAAAATCATCTGATTGAGCAGTTTGATAAAATATTGAGGATCATTCAGAGGTACTTTATGTGTGAAGGGAGGTTCAATACACTATACCAGTACCATATAAGGCTTCTGCTGCATTTTACTGGAAAAATGGAAATGAAAATTCCCTACTATTTTCTAAGGAGGATAGGCAAGATGTCAGATAGGGTTCAATCCAAGTCTAAGGCTATGGATACTAGCATCTTTCATTCTGGGTTGATTAGAATGTTCGTTTCTGAAGAGCTGGGTAAGAAGGATATCTCATGGGAAAATTTCATTATTGCTTCTCACATGAAGTTGGATATAACAGCTACTCCTTAGTCGTAGATAGAAATCCCTTTACCATCCACCAGTGCTTCTAAAGAAGGTACTAGTAGGAAGAGAAAGAGAAGATTTCATGTTCAAGATCAAGAGGCCATCAAGGAGGTTACAAGAACTGAAGAGGAGGCTTATCATTCTCCACAGAGAGACCTTTCACCCCCTCCTCCACTAGAGTTAGAAGAAGCCCCTTCTTCTACTAAAACTACAACAAAGAAAGGGAAGAAGCTACACTTCTCCTCATCTCCTTCAACAACCAACATCAAGGTCAGAAGACCTTTCAGAAGATCATCAGCTCTTAAAGAGGCTATTGAAGAACAAGCCCTACCAAAAGTCTCTATCCTTCAGAAGAAGAAAGATAAGGGCCAAGGCATTGAGAATCCTATGGAGAAGAAAGAAGAAAATCCCCGTGTGAATAAGAAAGAAGAAAATCCCTGTGTGGAGAAGAAAGAAGAAATCCCTACACAAAAGAAGAAAGAGAAAGGCAAAGGCATCAAGAATGTTGTTGAGATAAAAAAATTAATTCCTATGTAGAAGGAAGAGGAAACCATGAAAAATCCTATTGAGACTGTTCACATCACTACTCCACCTAGAAACCAGATGTTTAAAAGACTAATGAGGAAACTCAGGGATGCTAGGAAGGAGGTGGCTCATTTGAAAGCAAAAGCCATGTCTGACAGGGTTAAGATGAAAGAAATCATGGATGGATATAGACACACTCTTGATATAGCAAGGTTTGCAGCAAGAAAGGCCCAACCTCTCCATAGGTAACTCAAAACCCTTTATAGGTAGAACAAAGACTTTTAGTCTCATAACAGAAAGCTTAAAGTAGAGTTGCAACATTTCCAAGACGAGATGGCTCAAAGAAACTTGGATGTGGTGATTGAAGTTTCTATTGAACAAGAGAAGCCAACAACCAAAGAAATCATAGTTCCAGTGAAGAAGATTAATACTGCTAAAGGGAAGCATGTTGTTTTTCCAAAGGGAAGTCCTCCTTCCATAAGAAGGAGTGCCAGGTTGATGAAGTAATTGGTAAGAAGTGAATTTCATTTTTGAGGATGGCCCCTTTTTGCAAGAATATGTAATAAGGAAAAAATTCCTCTGCTACCTATACAGTCTATATCGGCTTCTAAATGCACACTGCTCAGAGTTTTGGTGATCTGCAAAGAGTTAATCTTTTTGACACTAGTAGCACAGACATTCTGTAGTGCTTTAGCGCTACAAAATTGTCTAAATTTTCAAAGTTCCATCTGTATGCTTTCTATAACACTACCTAATTGCCTAAGAATGATGTAGCGATGGCGCTACTAACTAATTGGGGGTGCTACCAAATATATCATCATTGAAAGGATGGTGTTGCGAAGTCCACCAGGAACTACTAAAATTGCATGCAGACATAAAGGATGGAGCTACCAAAATTCCGGTAGAGACCGAATTCTACACAGAGATATAAAGGATGGCGATACTGAAATTTTGGCAGAGACCAAATTCTACACAGAGGTATACCTGACTTGGCTCTACCCATTCAACATGCCTATTTTGGAGGTCACGCTACTAAAGTTCACTACCAATTGACGCTACCAACAGGTACTAGGAATATAAGGGGATCGAATTATCATCTTAGTGAATGGCTGATGATGTGGAAGATAGACAAAGACAACAACCGATAGCATGATGACAGTCACAAGCATCTAAAGGACACTTGGCACATATGGAGATGCGTATCAACAGAAGATCAAGTTAGTTCAAAGTTGGCTGGATCAGTGTGTAACATTTTCCCTTTTTATAGAACAATTGTTAGTTTACATTGTTAGATGAAATAATTACTAGGAGATTTTCATGGGAGGAAGGCTAGATTGCACCTCTAGTTGTTGCCTCCCTTTTTTGTTATAAATAGATAGATGAAATGCTTCAGTAGGTTCAAATGGTTGAGCTAGGCTCCCTTATACTGTAATATTTTGATGAAGTTACTGTGAACTGGTTATGTACTTGATTTGAGACATCTTGGTTAATAGAAATCAACTTTCATATTCCAGCTTACTTGCCTTTGATGCTGAAGTGTTGATGCTTGAATGATTCACATGAATTGTTGTGGTGATATTATGATGTATGTTTGATTATAATATTATTATGATGTTTCTTTAGTGTCCTTAAACTTTGAACTCAAGAAGATCTTGTGTTAGAGTTTTTCTTCCTTAGGTTGTTTGCAGACCTGATGTTTACAACAACCTCTACATTCCTCTCACTAAAGTATTCCCTCTGTTCACATTTACTCCCACTTACTGATTGAAGTTAGCCAAGACCTCGATTTCTTGTGCATGTTAGCCCAGATTTCTGAGTTATAACATTATCATCTTGAGTCTTATCTGTTTGACCCCTTAAAAAACTCTTTTACATTTCCATATAACCTAATGGGTACTAGGCTTGCCTTCCATGCAATATGAAGGTGATTCCTAGTGCTAACCGAAGGGAGTGGAATTTTAATGTAATTCCAAGTGTGAAGAGAGTTTTCAACAGTTGAAGGTAATATTGACAAGTGCACCAATCTTGAATATTGCAGATCCAAGTGAAGATTTTGTTGTGATGCCAGCTGCTAATGGGACATGGACAAGAGATGTGGGTTGAATTAATCCGCAATAGGGGGGAGTGTCTAGGATAATGGCCAAGAGAGGTATAAGGGGGGGAATACCCATGTATATTGATTTAACCCATTTTCCTAAATTTGTTAATTGTATATGAAACTTCAAATTTATGATTGATTGTTCCCAAAGCCAATCATTGAATACATGTAAGAGAGTGGGTGTGAGTGGTCACATCCCAAAGTTATTGGGCACATGGGGGTTGAGTACAATCAACTTGGGGAAGAGTGTGAGTCAAGAAAGGAAATCCAAAGAGAGTAAATTTGTATGGGTTGGGACAACAATTTTAGTTAGTCAAGTTTTGTGCATGGGAGGCAAGTAGAGAGAAAGAAACAGAGCTGGAAGTTGTTGAAACCACAGAGGGTGAATTATAGAGCATGCTAGAGAATAATTGGAGTGAACTAGAGATGGAAAAATGAAGAGCTAGGTTGCCAGACTTGAAGAGTGATATCATGTGTGAGTTGCACTAAAACAACAAGTGTTCGTTGTTGGTTTGTTGATAGTTTTCCTAGCAGCAATTTCCCTTGAGTTCCAGCTAAGAGATTCCTAGTTTTCTATGCTAGAGAGACCCTGATAAATGAATGGGATGTCCGAGGGACTGATATCAGTGAAGGGGTACATTCCTTGGGTTGGACAAGTCAAGAGGAAGAGAGATGGGGGAAAAATCAGGATATATGTAGGATAATATTAGTTGGGTTGTGAGTTTTATGAGATGTGAGTGCACTGTGAGAGACCACCTGATTTTTTGGATTTATAACCTCGGTGTAGGGGTGAATGGTTGTTGATATTTGGAATAATCAATCTATGGTTGGGTGGAATGTCCATCCCTAGTAGATGATTGCATAACCATTATTAAAAGATAAGTGTTTTATCGTGTTGCTGAGTTATTACATGTGTTATTGATGTGCATGAATTCTGTGTAAATGAGAATGATTTATATGTTGTTGTAATGAGTTTTTTAGATGCATTTCACGTTGATTATCATCATGTTGTATATGCTTCTATTTTATGGTTTTGGACAACAACTAAATCTGTTTAATTTGTAGTTGTATGCTACAGGAAATCGTCTAACAGAACAAGAATTAATTTAGTTAGCATAAATTTCATTTTTATGTATATTCTGCACCGTAATGTCCCTCAGTTGGGCTGGGGGACATTACAGGAAGTAGTCCATTCATATCAAAATTCCTCTTAAATATCCAAATACATCATAAATAACTCGAGCATACAAGAAAAATATTGGGCATATTAAACAATCCCTTAAAATGCTAGACCATATCTAGGACTTTCTTTACACATCCTATGTTCACAACTTACTGGATTTTTTTTTTTTTTCACTCTAGTGTTTGGATTTGAATCCTTGGAATAATTAATGATATTTAGCACCCCATTTTCAATCTGAATCTTATGTTATGAGTGTACTATCTTAAATCAACTTTCACAACCTTAAGCTTGATGTTATCTTATTGCTTAACTGATGGTATTGTATCTTATGTAAAACACGCTAATTACAAGTATTAGTAATATGGCACCTATCTTATCACTAAGGATCAAAGGTGATTACACTACACGCCTCATAACCTTATAGTTGATGATGTACTAGTATTCCTACATGAGTACTAGTATCATAATGATGACATGGATGGGAGAAATGGAGTATATAAACTTTTTGAGGACCTTAGAATAAGGTTGGATCTTATTCTAATGTCTTCAAAAAATGATGCAAGAAAACTCACACCTATGATTTCTTCCCTGCCACTACCAATAGCCACTATCGTCACTACTTTAGATAGAACCTCTATATTTCCCACTAAATATATACAATATGTGTCCCCTTCATCATTGTTCCTAGCACAAATTTGACACTATTATAGGCTCAATAGAAGGAGGGTCTTCAAAGATAAATAGTGTAAACCCAAACTTCAATAGAAACAATACTAATGCTACTCAAAATAAGGGAGTAAAAAAAATTTATAATATCCTAATTAATGGGGGAGTGGGGAAATCCAATATTTCTAAAAACTAGCATCCTCTAAAAATATTCAAGAATATATGGAAGAAAAACTATATGAGATCCATAGAAAGGAAGATTTTTCAATTTCTAAGTTTGAAAAGCTTGAGATATTATTCCCATTTGGTGATTTAATGAAAAGTTGAAAGTATTCCCATACAAAAATAGATATATGCACTATTCTATCCTCTATCCCCTCCACTTGCATCCCTGACATTGGCTTCTTTATTGTAATCATCCTCTACAGTGCTTGTTGACACTTTGGTTCACTATGAAGGATTACCAGCTGTAGAGTAAGTGAAAGGGGAGAAACAAGTGCTAGATAACATGGATATTAGTGAGAACTTTCTCCGTGATAAATACACAAAGGTTGTTGGTTAATAATTGAATAAAATATGTGAAAAATTCCTATTTCAATATTTTGTACTACACGGGATATATTAATGATGCTATTTTAGCAAAAAAATCACTTTTTCCAATTTCTACTTTGATAGGTAAGCTAGGTAGCAACAACTTGGAAGATAAAATATCCAAAGTGGAATTGGTGAACTTTTGGAATCCTAAGAATACACTTGTTATATTGAATTCTAGTGATATTAGTAATAAGGAAAATAAACAAGAACTTTTTGTATTCATGGAAACTTTCCAACATGAAGAAGGTTTGAGGTGTTGAGATCATGCACTCAAGAGTGACCTACTACCCACTGTAGAGAATAAAATCCAAGTAGTCAAAGGAAATTCAAAGAAGTTCCATTTTGAACTTCAAGGGATTCATACATAAAATAAATTATTTGATCATATGATGTCTTATGTCTTATATTTTGTTGATGAACTCAATGATCTAGGGGAGATTGCTTATGAAAATAGTGACTAGGATGAGGTTTAGGTTTAGAGAGTACAAGAGTTAAAAGATAGTACAATGAAGAATATTGTGTTGGAGAAGAAATTTAAGCCTCAGAAGATCTTTAAACAATATCATGTTAAAATGGATGTAACATTTACATAACAATGCCTAATGAATCACATAAATTTTGTAATGGATTTACTAGCAAGCATGGATGATCAAGTTGAGAATGAAAAAGAAGAGGCACTCAATAGAATAGAAATAACGGACAGTAAGGAGACTGTCCATTTCTCTTCCTTATTTTTTCCATAATCCTAGAATGGCTGCTTATGGATCAACAATCAATGTAGCATCTCTCTTAAACTAGGAGGATAGTGGGAACATTGTCCACTTAAACAAGGGGGAAATGGTACAAAAAAATGAGACACCAGGAAGTGGAGAATAATAAATAAAAAGGAGTAGTTAGTGGACAATACCAATAGTAGTTCACATGATATTAAATAAAGAGAGAGACATATTCAAAGTGAGTTGTTACCATTTGTATCCATCAAGCCTATAAAAACAAGGCTACTCTATGTAAAACATATGCTTTGAATAATATATTACAAGTTTTGTTCTACTAATTTTCTATATCATTCTATATCTTTGAGTCACGAGAGTTTCGTGTGAATGGGATGACAACAAGGTGCCTAATAGTATTGATTAGACAACTCAAGGTCACATAGTTTTTAGATTGTGTTTTTTTTTATTATTTTGGGAAATTGAAATTTTAAATTATAAAATATTATTTCACATCTAGGAGATATCCACACTATTCACCAATAGTAAATGCTATTATGGTTTTAGATATATGAGACTTCATGAATTTTGACTCACACTACTATATAATTGTGTTGATTATTAGTCATTTCACATCTTGGAGCATATAACCAACACAATGAAAATAGAAGTTGACTAAGTTGATTCTCATGCCAGAGCCTTCATTCCCAGAGTATACCAACGTCATTGGAAGTACCAACAACTAGCTATGGGGAAAGTTGTAGTCAAAGGGGGAGTATCATGAAGGTTTTCAAAGCTAGAATTAGGTACTTTAAGTGAAAAGAGGCATTAGTTGGGGAAGTGGTCAACCCTCAGGTTGAGATGGTATCATATTTGATGGGAAAAGTGGAGAATACAAAATAAGTGGAAGAAAACACACGTTTTATGATGGAGTTTAGAGGAGTAGTTTTCCAACCAAGTACTGAGTTTTTCATCCAATAATATTAAAGAAACCTAAAGGGCTTGAATAAAAACAATCTAAGGAATATGGATTCTATACCTTCCACCGTTTCATTGGTTCCAACATAGATACATATCAATCTAGGAATGATTGTCTTCTCTACCCTGTATAAATCCATCCTTCTATGAGATTTCAATATTCAAATAGGTAGCAATAAAGGAAAGAATAGTTCCAACCCAAATTCATTTCTACCCATGCATGTCAAAGAGAAAAACTCTTTGATAAACTTGCTTGAGAATAGTTCTATATGGTTTTACAGTAAAGTTGCTAATTGTATACATCTTGGAAAGTGAATGCACAACAATTACCATCACTCAAGAAAACTCATAAAAATTACGAGTAATGTTACACACAATTTACCCAAGCAATTACCCATAACAAACAAATAATGCACTAATAAAAAACAATTCATTAAAATAATGTAACATGCTGAAAGATAGAGAATCTGAGAATGTCGTAGACTATTTGATGACACATTAAGTACAAAAATGAATAAAATTCCAAAAATTATATATTCATTAAGTATAAAAATGATTAAGTAATCATTTGATAAAGTTCCCATAAAAACAAACTAGAACTTACAAATGCAACATATATGATAGATATAAATTATATGATTTGATATATGATCTCCACCACTCTCTCCTCAAGCCATGTTCTCCTCCACCACTCTCTCCTCCAAATTGGTCTATAACACATTTGAAATGCATATTAGAAACATAATTGTAAGTACTTATCTTGAATTTTTTTTAATAATTATAATTAAATTACGATGCATCTAATCATAGTTAGAAACTTTCAACCATGATTGATACCTGTGAATCGCCAACCAAAACATATTCCAAGATGGAAGAAGGTTACATCATGCCAAAGGTCCCCTNTTCAAAAATTGCAATGATGTGGATCTAATAAAAGAATTATCATCGAATGCATGAAACATTTACCAATTGTAACACATAATGATCCAATGCCCCCCTTCCTCATGCCCAATTAAGTATTTCCAACCATTGCGACAAAACTTTGCATAAGCTAGTACCTCTTTGAGGCTCATGTGACCTATCTCATCATTTGTTTTATATACAAAACTATAACAGGAATTGGATCGCGCTCTCTANTATATATATAGAGAGAGAGAGAGAGAGAGAGAGAGAGAGGAGGGGACCTTTGGTATGACGTAACCTTCTTCCATCTTGGAAGATGTTCGGGTTGGAGATTCACAGGCAATACAAATTAAATGATTTACACTTGAAATCATAGTTTTAAACTTTGAAACATGCAATACTTGTGAGCTGTGAACCTTTGAAAAATATCCCAATGTAAATGATGCTTCATTTGACATTCTAATGAACATAAAAATATTGTGTTAGTTCAAAAATTGCAATGATGTGGATCTAATAAAAGAATTATCATCGAATGCATGAAACATTTACCAATTGTAACACATAATGATCCAATGCCCCCTTCCTCATGCCCAATTAAGTATTTCCAACCATTGCGACAAAACTTTGCATAAGCTAGTACCTCTTTGAGGCTCATGTGACCTATCTCATCATTTGTTTTATATACAAAACTATAACAGGAATTGGATCGCGCTCTCTATCAGTTCAAAACGACATCGATACCAAACAAATCTAAATTTAAATTCTCAGTTATTTCCTCCCTCATGTCCTGACCAACATGTGAAGTGGCCTCCATTGTTGAATGTAGATAAACCACCCTTGGTGGATGAAATATCGAGGGTGATGGAGGTATAGGAAACACTGGATATCAGAATGCACCTCTTCGATTATACATTTGACCTTTACCAACACCATAATATTTGGATGGTAGGTTGGTATAATTGGGCAACATATTCTAAAAAAACTCGGCATAATTGAATCTAGCAAAATAATATGGTACCTCATCATTCCATGGAAATCTAACATATGCTGCCAAGAATTGATAATAAAGATGGCATGTAATGTGAGGGTGCTTGAAATATTGCACCTTCAACATTTGTCACTTTGTTCCTTCCTTAAAATTGAACATTGATTTTACCTACTTTTTTGACACCCTTTTCTCTATTTCAGGCCATTTATCAGTTCCCATCATCTATTGCAGGTGTCTCCTCATCAAATAAACAAAACCATTGGTTGTTCACCCAAGGTCCTTATATACATCAATGAACTTCTATAAAGAATTCAAAAATATCTCCAAGCTTTGTTTTCTCTCTACAGGGAGATCCATTTGCTCAAGATCATTCTTCAACTTTGTATGGTGGCTTATGCAATGTTGAACAATCATTTTTTGAACCTCTCCTTCCCAAGGAAGCTCCATGCCAATGTCTGAGGGATAGGTGGTGATAGGGGTGTAATCTTTATTTTCTTGAAAAAACTAGGGCCCTTGTTCACCTTCACCCTCACCCCCTGATTCATTATTGTCCCCAACAGAAGTCGAATCATCTACACATTTAGATTTTTTTATATATATTTAGGACAATTCACAATGACATATATACACATGTCCATGTGCATGAGTGATTTATATAAAAACATAAAATAAATTTATCAACCATATGTTGTTGATGTGATTGGGGTTGTTGTACATTGGTTGACATAGGAGACTCTACTCCATAAAATATTTCCCAAAAATCATGATTAGAAATAGATCACAATGATCCATGATGCAATGGATCAAATTGAGAACCCCTTGCAGATGGATGTGCACTCTCTTGCAATTCTCTTTCTCCTAATCTACTAAATGATGCATCTAAAAATACATTTATCAAGTTCAATTAGTTATATGAATTTCAACATATATGCATGCACAATTTAACATGTGCATATAAACATACATGTACCTTGATCTCCATCCTGACTAGATATATATGAATTTTATCATCGTCCAGACTGACTACATCTCCTTTTTTCACTAGACGACCTTGTGTGACTAATTGTCCTTGCCTGACTAAGTCTCCCTGTTGAACTAGGGGTCCCTCTACTACTTTCATCAGAGAGCCTAGAGAGTCTGGGAGGAAATATTGGAGACTCCTCTTGATACAAATATATTATATATGTGTACCAAGCTACAAATTGACAATTGACCATATTTTAATACATAAATTGACTATATTTTTATACAGTATATAAAAACATGTATTTCTTCCACACCTTAAGAATAAATTCCATTAAAGTACAATTTGTTTGTGCATGCATATCCATTGGGTCATTCTTAGTCTATTGGATATTCATATTGAAATTCCAAAGTGCCAATCCCAATTTTCTTACTACATTAAGAAAGGTATAGAGCTTGAAACTTTGAAGAGTTGTATAAGAAAGTGTAAGTTTCCATTCGAGAAGACCCATCAATCAAACACATTGAGAAACATCTCCCTAAAGTGCAGAAGCATTACTTGACTATGAAACTAACCTATAAAGAGATAAAGGAAAATTTAATTGCTCGATTGAACGCTTTGAATGCCAATGTTGATGAAGAGAATGATGAGTAAATTATTAAGTTATTAGATCAAATATCCATTTTTCTATTCCTTCTTGGTGAATTGCAGAACTTTCCAAAAAGGGGATGCTTGGTGGTGGAAGACTTTTTGGACTTTCAGTGTATATTCCACACTTTCAATGTGCATCTGGAGTTGTATCAATATTTGAAGGCATAAAAATCCACTCAAAGGTTAAAAAATCCAAGATTATGAATCATCCTCTAATTGAATAATCAGGATGCTAGGGGCATTCACATGGTACTAACCAAGAGAAATTATTTGTATGTGGCACAATGAGTAATTTATTTACGAGTACAATTCTTATGAATTTAATTTCAAAGTAGGATAATGTGGTGGGTAGGTGTTATAGTCCAAAAATGCCTTACCTATGCATACAAGACATTGGCCTTTCCACTTACATACTTTGTCAAAATATCGTTGAGGTTGCTTCTTAAAAAAAATAAAAATGGATAGTGTACGTGCCCTGCTGCATTGACAGTCCACGTACAGACGCATGTTTCATGCTAGTTAGCCCATGTACATGTGTGAGTTGCATGCTAGTTAGCCCGCATTTACCTCCAAAAGTTGCAAAAAAAATAAAATTGCAAGGAATTCGACGGAGATTACGGGCTATCAAGGGTTTCCTAACCATTTTACCCCTTGTATCCCATCCCCAAACTGAATAACAATATTATTCTCATATAAAAAGAGGCCTTGGGGTGTCATTTGACAAAAACAAGAAAGAGAATAAGAAAACTCTGCCAAAATCCCTTCCCCTTCTTAGCGCAAGTTTTGCATCCTATTCTAAGTTTTGGCCTCAACATTCCCCTCTAGCCATTTCTCCTTCCCTAAGTGATAAGTTGGTTGTGAGAATATAGCATGGGATTTATGCACTTGGAGCCACGATAGAGGAGCCTGGACCTGGTTCATGGAGCAGTTGCCGACAAAGGTTGTAATCATTTTTGTATTGAAACTTAATAAAAGAGTTTGTCCTTGTCCCAAAATCTTATATTTGTATGATTTTATTGATTTATGCATTTATCTCTATATCTAAACCTTGAAAGCAATACGTAGAGATTGCATGTGTTGTAGCATTGTTTTCCTAATATTTTGCAAGTCATCTTTGGGAGGAGACCCGTAATCTAGGAGGTTGTAACAAGCAAAAGAGGTCAATGCCAACCACAAGGACTAAAGGCACACACATTGACCCTCTTTGATCTCCCTCAACATTTCATTTAGATAGTTTTTGGGTAGCTTAAGGGAAGTCAACACTCTATGTGTACATAGACCCAGTATAAGGGAGTTTTCCCGGTAGCAGTAGGGGGGATCCTAAAATCTACATTGATTTAATGGCTCTGAAGCTCTTTTTCTACTGTTCCTTCAAAGGTTATGAGCCAATTTCCTTATATCTGGAAGCTCTGTCAAAGAGGAGGGAAAATATGAGGCATTGGATTTATAGAGAGAATTAAGGAGTCAATTATAGAGATTTGAACAATGAGTCAACAAGGGAAGAGAATACAACAATGGCTTATGCACTAGATCCAAATATTATTAAGTGAAATAGAAGGTTTGTTGGGCCATACCTTTCCTCATACAGAATTATAAATATGATATCACAAGTAGTTATTCTATTGATGACACGGGCTGCAAAAACCACTACCTCTCCCCATAATCAAAGCTTCATATTCTTGGACATAAGCATGCAATGAATCATCTCCATGATAGACCTATTCTTTTGTTTTTCTAGACTCCATTTCGTTGTGGATTTTAAGGAACAATGTTATACTTAGGAGATGCCTTAAGATGTGAAAAATGACTGGAAATCTTTGCTAATATATTCACCTCCACCATCAACATTGAGATACTTTTCATTATTTTCAAGTTGTTTTGTTTTCTTACTATGTTAAGAAAGGTATAGAGCCTAAAACCTTGAAGAGTTGTATAAGAAAGTGTAATTTTCCATTTGAGTAGACCCGTCAATCAAACACACTAAGAAACATCTCCCTAAAGTAAAAAAGCATTACCTGTGAAGAGATACATGAAAAATTAATTGCTCGATTGAATGCTTTGAATGTTGATGTTGATGAAGAGAATGATGAGTAAATTATTAAGTTATTATATAAACTATTCCTTTTTCTCTTCCTTTTTGGTGAATTGTAGAACTTTCCAAAAAGGGGATGTTTGGTGGTGGAAGGCTTTATTGAATTTCAATGTATATGCCCCACTTTCAATGTGTATCCCAGGTTAGATCAATATTTGAAGGCATGAAATTCCGCTCAAAGGTTCAAAATCAACTAGGGCACCAAAATAAGAAGAGTACACCCTTAAATGGTCCAAGAATAAAGGGACATGTGAATATACATTAAAGCTAGGTTTTGCAATTAGAATATAAGAGTTGGAATGGTGACAAATTTTGGTGGTGGAGGTATGCATGGAAGCTATGTTGTCCATTAAAATCTAGAAATGTAATGTGGTTGACATTGGAAAATAGATTACTTACTTGGTACAATAGGTATAAGAGGAATTGGGTGGGGCCTAACATATCTATCATGTGTAAATTAGGTGAAGAAGATCAATAAATGATTTGTTCATGTCTTTCTTTTTTTCTAGAGTTGTTTGGTTGGAGTTTACACAAGACTTAAGAGTGAAGGGGAAATGGGATAATGGGACCTTAGAAGGATCCACTCTAGAATGGGTAATTGATAAAGTTATGACTGCACATAGGGATTTACCTTGCATGTTTACTTATGGAATTTGTACAACCTAGAATCAAATGAATTTGCAAGATTTGGATTTTACACCAGCTCAAGTGACACAAAATATTAGATTGGATTTAGAGGGTAACAATAGGGCTTTAAAGACAAAAAATCTCCAAAATTTATTGATGCCAAGTATTGATAAGGAGAAAGCATGGGGTTTCTTTGAGGCAACATGTCAAGGAACACAATCTATATGTGGTTTTGGAGTGTTCTTTTTCAATGACACTTAACATTATTTATTGTTAAGGTATGTAGCTAGACAAGGGACAAACAAACATGCATAACTCTATGGTCTCTTGATACATACTTTCAAAAACACTGCATCAAAAAGGGTTAAATAAAATACAAGTTTTGGTAGATTCAAAGCTTCAAATAGAGTGGGATAATCAACATTTCAATATGGAAAATATAAGCTTGATTCTTATTACGAATCAAATTTTGGAGGTCAAAATAAATTTGTTGATATTTCCTTTTCTCGTGTTTTTTGAGAATTCAACATCCAAGAAGAAAAATTATCAAGGAAGCTTTACTTTTTTAGGAGGGAACCTTTACTTAACATGCTTTCAAGGAATGCACTCTCCTCTCAACTACAAAAACAACCTTATATTAATTATGTGATAGTCTATTTTTGGTTTGGAATATAATATTTTCAAGAATGTAATGGAGACCTTTTTAGGTTAATATCTTTTTTATTATGATTATGAAGGAGACGAGGAGGTAATTAGTACAAGACTGCAATTAAATTGATCTTGAATAGGAGAATGGATAGATAGCGTCGAGGTTTATTGAACACTTATATGATGGATTCCTTTGGAGAGTCTATGCATATTTGATTTCAAACTCTGAAATATCAATATAAAACATTTTTTTCTTTGAATATTTTTTTGGAGAATCTATATGTATCTGATTTCAAACTCTGGAATATTAATATAAAACCTTTTTTCTTTGATTTTTTTTTTTTTAACAAAGTAAAGTACTAAAAAATACTTTGATTTGCATGCAAATAAATTAGAAAAATGTCAAATTGAATCATATTTTTCGAACCGAAAAAACAAGATCTTAAAAACAAAGATAGATTGAAATATAAGAAGTAAATAAGCACAATAAAGGTCATACGAATGGATACCCACTTGGCCATTGAAAATGTGATGTGAAACAAGAAATCATCTATTTTGTGTTACTAAGATGAAACTAAATTAAATATGAAACAAAACAATTGGATTAGAATTTTATAAGGATCATTTTTTTCTAAAATAAAAATAAAGTTAAAATATTATTTAGCATAGTAAAAAATATTTTAATTTTTAATTTCAAATTAGCACCAAGTAGAATCATGCATGGAAACAAAAGAGGAGGACTTGATATAAATAGAGGAAGATTAGATAGTTCAGGAAGAAGACACATAAATGGTGGAAGTGGACCTACCCGTGCTAATAAAAAAATATAGAGATCAACATCTAATTATTCTTCCTGAAAGGGATACGATCAATCATTTCTTTCTATAGAAAGAAAGGAATCCAATTTATTAAAGGTCTTCTTCTTAAGGAAGCTCTTCCATCCTAGTTATTCTTCTTAAGTATGCAAGGAACCCCAATATAATAGTTCATTAATTGTATTCTTAATTCTCTCATACGAGACAAAAGAATCTCTTTAATCAACTATCATTGGAAGTTCATTTTGTACAATTTGCCTCTACCCATATCTGGAAGTCAATCTCCAACAGATTGAGAATACTCCATTTCCATTCCCCAAAGGCTAAGAAAACACCTCTAATACCAATACCCAAATCATGTTGGGTTTGAAAAGTAGTTGAAAAACTACCTAGCCGATTTCATTTTCATTTACAAAGGAAAGGTAATATCTTTGCTTGCACATGTTATTCCTTTGGTCTCCCTACATTATTACTTACTCCCACTACATATGAAATATCTAGTCTTGTGCACACCATAGCATACACCATTCTCCCAATTGTTGATGAATAAGGGACCATGGACACATGGACATGTATTATATCTACTCATGTGTCTTAGGACACATTTCCTTGGTTAATTTGAAATGGTTAGCCAAAGGTGTACTAACTGGTTTTTCATTCTGCATTCTAAACCTCTCCAACACCTTCTCTATGTACTCACCTTGAGACAATGTCAATTTGTGATTTTTCCTATCTCTTTTTATTCACATACCAAGGATTTTCTTTGCAGCACCCAAATACTTCATCGCAAATGAATTAGCTATTTTATTTTTGAGCACATTTATATTCTGCATGTTAGACCTTGCAACAATCATCTCATCTACATATAATAGCAAGATAATATAGCTTTCATTTTACAGCCTCTTAAAATAAACACAGTGATCATAATGAAATCTACTATAACGTTGTTCTGTCATAAACTTGTCAAATTTCAAGTATCACTGCCTTGGATCTTTCTTTAGGCCATACAAGCTCTTCTTCAACCTGCATACCAAATTCTCGTTCCCTTTGACCTCATACTCTTGTGGTTGTTGCATATAAATCTCTTCCTCCAAATCCCCATGGAGAAAAGTTGTTTTTACATCTAATTGTTCAAGATGCAAATATTCTACTATCACAAGAATTAAAATAGTCCCAATTGAAGTCATTTTAACAACATGAGAAAATATTTCATCAAAATTTATACCTTTCTTCTATGTAAACCCATTTACAACAAGTATGGACTTGTATCGCTTTTTTTCTCCATCTTCTTTCTTCAAAATGTAAACCCATTTATTAAGCAATGCTCGTTTCCCTGCAGGAAACTGAACCAGGTCCCAAGTCTGGTTATTTAACAAGGAGTCAATTTCCTCTTTCATGCATTTCTCCCACTTCTTTTGAGTGTCTACCTGCATTGCCTCTTCATAACTTTCTAGTTCATCGGAATTAGTAAAAAATAGATAATATAATCAATGAGAGTATCGTTCATGGGGTCTACTTAACTTGGTAGATATTCTAACAACACTTGTGGGAGTTTGAGTTACCTTCTACTCCCATTGTTGGACATTTTTATTTTATGGAACCTTTGAAATTTCATTTTCTTTGATTTCATCAAGCACTGTGTATTCTATGTTTTTCTTTTCTTATTTCTTTCCCTGCAACTAATCTTTGTAAATGACCTTTTCATTGAATACCATAGCTCTACTCCTAATGATTTTGTGATTTTCATAATCCCATAGCAATAACCAAAATCATTAACATATTATCCAATAAAGGTACACTTCTTGGATTTTTCCTCAAGATTTGTTCTATTTTCTTTATCAATATGGACAAACGCTTCACAACCGAAAGTCTTAAAAATGAGTAGTTTACCTTTTTACCTTTCCATGTCTCCTTTGTAATGCCACTATCCAAGGATCTTGAAGACCCTCTTTTTATTAAGTAAAAAAAATATATATAGCATTTTCCCAAAACCGTAAGGGAAACCATGCATGTAATTTCATACTCCGTGCATCTTCCATGATTGTCCTATTCATCCTTTCTAACACATTGTTTTCTTGTGGTGTTCTTGGAACTGTCTTCTCTCTACAAATCCCATAGTATGAATAGTAATTATCAAACTCCTTGCTACAGTATTCACCTCCATTATCTTATATGAGACACTTTAATATTTTTCATGTCTCATTTTCAATCAAAGCTTTCCAATTATTAAAAGTGTCAAAATCATCATATTTTTGTCAAATGCATAACATAATAACGAGAGCCACCAAGAGATTATACATGAGTTGGTCCCCATACATCTATATGCACAAGATCTAACTTTTCACTCTTCTTTTCTTTCGTGACTCTGAGAAATATGACTCTGTTCTATTTTCCATAAACACAATGTTCACATAAATTCAGATCAACTTGTTTAAGATCTGGAAATAAATTTCTTTTGTGGAGTATCTGCATCCCCTTCTCACTCATGTGTCCAAGCCTATGATGCCATAGTGTTGTATCCACTCCTGTAGAAGCTAAAGAGATAGAAGAGTCAACGTTACTAGTACATAAATACAATGTACATGCCTTCTCTCCTTTTTCTATAACCAGTGATCCTTTAGCGACCTTCCACACCTTTTCTGTAAATATAGATATACAACCTTCACTTTCCAACTTCCCTGTTGAAATTAGATTTCTTCTCAGATATGGAACACGTCTCACCTCTTTCAACAACCATTGGTTTCCATTCTTTTTCTTTATTTGTACCTTAACCATTCCAACAATTTTACATGGTTCATCATCACCCAAATAAACCTGTCCAAATTCACCTTGAGCATAATATTAAAAATATTTTCTATGGGGTGTGGAATGAAATGAAGCCCCTGAATATAATACACAAGAATCAATAATATTATCTAAAGAAAGAATAAAAGCATCTTGTAACATATCACCTACTACATTTGCTTCCTGATTTTTTCATGCTATCCATCTCCTTGTTTCTTTGGAGATATGTCGTCTTTCTTCATATGTTCTTTCTTCCCACAATTCTAGCACTCGGTCTTTACTAGTATGGATTTGGATATGCCCTTCCTAGAATTCCCACAGTTCCTCGAGCTCTTTCCTCTTTCCCTTTGTCTTCCCCTATTATTGAAATTCAGTGCATTACCTAATGTCTCACCTGTGATTTTTCATCGCATTTCCTCGCTAAGGATAACACCAACAACATCATCGAATTTCATTGCTTGAACCAGAGATAGAGTTACTTACAACCATGACCAAGTTGTTCCAACTTTCTGGCAATGAGGATAATATTAGAAGAGTCCTAACCTCATCATCAAAGTTCACTCCTATAGAACTTGGTTGATTAGTAACTGTATTAAATTCATTTAAATGATCGAAAAAACACCGACCTTATGACATCTTCATATCAAATAATTGCTTCATTAGAAATACTTTGTTGGAGGCCGAGGTTTTTTCATATAGTTTATTCAAGTCCTTCATCAAATCCTCCAATGTATTTTCTTTTGAAATGTTGAAGGTCATTGATGCTTCCAGGCATAGTCGTATTGTTCATAGTGGCTTTCTATCAAGAACCTCCCATTCTTTGTCCTTCATACTCATCGACCACTTTGATTTTCTGCTCAATGATAGGAAAATATCCTTCTAATATAGATAGTCTTCCATTTTCATCTTCCATAACTGGTATTTTTGGCCATTAAATTTCTTGACCCTAAACTTTCCATCTTCCTCCATTACTCCCACTCGAACTAGGAACCCTCTTTTCCTACGAATTACATTTCGCTCGGATATCAATTGTTAGAAAAAGAGGATCTCAGAGAAATAAAATGAAACAGATGCATAAGTAAAACACATAATATACACAATACAATAAAGACACATATATACATGATTCACACAATATGGACTACATCCACTAGAGAAATTTCAAGTCCTTCCTTTATTATTATCCAACAAATGAAGGGATACAACCTACAACACATCCGTTGTAACTTCCTCTTCTTTTTCTCGCTCTCTCCTCTATCAGAATACAATATTCGCTCCCATACACTAGCTGCAATTCAATTCCCTCATACATAAAAGTGGATTTCCTTTTAGGGAGAAAAACCCTAACATAACTTCTACTATCATATCTGCGACATTATAATGAACGGTCCAGATTGACTACGAAATCACAATATTTTATACGGAAAATTTCCCAAAAAATTCTCTTTGGGGGCTCCAAAATGTGTCCACTAATGGAAAATTTCCCAAAAATTCTCTTTAGCTCCAAAATGTGTCCATTCCCCATGCTTCCATAGACCCCCATGACATATGGGGAAATCCCCCCACACCCCCGTGCCGAAATGAGATCCAAACATGACTGAAACGAGACCTCTTAATCATGAAGATAATTAGGCTCCACAACCAACAAGAGATTCAAAGGATGTATTTTGTATTAATTTCTTACTTTGTACTTTTGTCAAACACTTTGAATACAAACCAAAGCTTATAGAAAAAAATGAAATCAATACTTATAGAGTGGACTGAGAGGAGCAAAATGATGGAAAGAAAAAATGTTCGTCAAGCTTTCTGATTATGTGTATTGTGTTGTTAAGATCCTATTAGCAATGAGAGGAGTGGAGAAGGATGGGTAGGGATACAAAGTATGTATTCAGTACTAATTTCTCACTCTAGAATTTTTTTAAACACTTCAAATAAAACCAAAGCTTCTAGAAAAAAATGAAAGAAATTTTTACAAAGTGGACCGAGAGGAGCATAACACTGGAGATAAAAGGAGCTCCTTAATCTTTCTAGCTATACTTATTGTGTTGTTGAGATCTTGTTAGTAATGAGAGGAGTGGAGCCTTCTATTTCATCTATTTCTCATGTTTTTCTTTGTGTGCTTGGTTTCTCCTTGAACTATTTCCCTCCAATTCAAGACCTCAAACACTGAAAAATGATTCAACTTGTTCCCACCATATGACTATCAAGGACGATGTAAACTTGTTATAGGCCTATGGTATTCAAACCCATAGGGGATTTCATAGGTGAATAAGAATTATGTTACAATGTGGATGGAAAAATAAATTGCAACTTGAGGATTTAGATGGCACTTCTTTGGTATGTGACATTCCTCCAAACCAACTAGGATAATGTGTAAATAAAAAAACAAACAAAATTAATTTTTGAGGATATTGTCGAAGACCTTAATATTCGTAAGCATGAGGGAATGGAAGTTATGTGGTTATGTCAATTCATTGTTAGAAATACTACTAATTCATAGTCATGTAGTTGTTATCAAGTCGTATTTTTTGTCCCTAGACTAAATTGGTCGTTTAAGTTAGATATTTTTAGTTGTGTCACTTAAAATTGCTCAAATTTGGTAGTATTTAACTATCATGACTAACGTTTTTGGTGGTGTAATCACTAATTACCTATTTTGTACTAGTGGGTCTTGTAGAGCTTGGTCTCATGATGCTACTGGTCAAAATTTGACTACTTTTGACCAAGTAAACCATAGGAGTGCTCCATCCCCAGATTTAAGGAAGAATCTACCTAAGATAAAAGTGGAATTTACCAATGGTAGTTTACGAGCCCATGGTTTTGAAAACCCATGGTATTGATATTATTAGCTAGTGGAGGTGCACTTCCCACCTTTTACTTGATTTTAGGATCTTATTTCCTAATTTTATGACTATATTTCTTGTGTTTGAGTTCCTAGAGATATTTTAAGAACCTTATCCCTATATTCAATGAAGGAAGGTGCTCCACTTTACTATTCTTAGTTTTGACGGTATATTCATGGATTAGATCCCTATTTTTAGGAAACTGGGTCACCACTTGACATTTTGGGGTAGTTAACTCACTATTGAGAGATTGTATGGCTATATTAGGGCATTTAAGCTCTAATTTAGTAAAAATGAGTTCATGCATTATGTAATTTGAATTTCCTCTTTTGGTATTCGAATTCCTATATGTACAAGTACATTATGGTTAATGTGAATTAAGTGTTTCTTATGTATTTCAAGAGTTAATCTTCTCTTATTTATTTATTTCTTGCAAATTGCTATGAGTATTGCTATTCTTTAGATTTATAGGTCTCATTGCAGGTGTTCATGAATTATTACACAAAAACCTTAACCCTAATGACCAATGAATGGAGTTAAAAACCTATTTGAAAGGAAGGAAAATTAAGGGTTTAACTCCTATTAAATTGATTTCATGTTTCATAACATAACACTTTCCAAGAGAAGTAGGGAGATAGAAAAAAAGAAAAAAAAGAGAAAGATAACTCTACATGAGATTGTATCCAACCATAGTGTTTCATAACTCTGCAATGAGATTTATAATCTTTGTATTTTCATTGTATTGTCCATTTATTAAGAATAAATACATCTTCATTTCTCACTTGATCTTTCATCTTTGTAAGTTTCCAAGATTAAATATCGTGTGCATGGTGTTCCAAATGAGTGTCTTTGACACTATATATTTTTTATATCGTTGTAGTTAAATAATCCATATGATATAACTTATTTTTCTATTAAATCAACAAAAAACAAAAAAAATAGTCCCATAATAGAGCATAAGCTCATTGTAGTAGTAGTGGTTTGATATATGTTCTTATGAACCTACTATTAGAATATCTATGAAAATTTATAGATCAATGGCCCTTCTGTATTAGATCTTGAATCTAGTATTTTGATCTCCTCATTATCTAGAAGAGAACATTTGTATATAGGGCCATTGGGTAGAGGGTCACCTTATGTCAGATAGTTGAATGTTTCACTTGGTGACATAGAGGTACCCCCATAGCTGAGTTGAATATGTCTTTGTATTCTTCCATCAACTAATAAACATATCTTTGTTGCATAGGAAACTTCATACAAAGGCCTTGGTGTTTGCAATTATTTTCCTTGCTCCTTCCAACCAAACCATAACAAATCTCCCATTTTGAGAGATTATCTTTTTGAATTTCTTAGCAACAATTAGAGAGACTATGATAGTTGATGCTACCTTTTTTATCTTTGAGACTTGAAATCCTAGGGTAACAATGAAGTTAGAAATCCTAGACTAGTACGCAACATGAAGCTTCCACATATATTGTTGTCCTAATAGATGATCACAAATTTCAAACAATGCAATGCCACATAGCACCTCATCTTTGAAGAGCTTAATGATGTGTTATAGGAAACATTGTTGACTGGCTCGTTCCTTTTGTCAACAAATAGATGGTGTATGAATTGGGGGGTAGAGCCTTTAGAAGCTTCATCTTCATGATGACCTTTGCTAAGATTAGGGTCTTTTCACAATCTTTCCTTCCTTGAGTCCTTCCTGCATGATTGAAATGGAACCAACCAAGCAATAATTTGTGTCTGTCAATAATTATGAGAATTGAAGGAGGAAGTTAAGAAACCAATACCAATTTGATTCCCTTTTGAAGAGATAAGGTTGTCTCGTGGGTGAAACAAGGATTGTGATTTGGCCATGTTGATGTATTTTTTGTAATGTTAAAAACCTACTTTGAAGTTAGTGTTCACATGAGTTGGAGACTACATAACCTTGCATTGGAGTTCTTAGGTTTTATTATGTACCAAAGTAAGGACATGCATTAGAACTATGTGCAAGAGTAAAACTAATCTTGTAGTAAAAAGACCCTCTTTTGAACACAAATGTGATAAGAATCCAACAAAATTTCTAGGCATTAACTTAAGACTTTCGCCCAATTATGAATGAACCCAAATCTTATAAAATTTAATAAAAAAATATTAATGAATAAAAACTTGACATCTTAGTATCATTAAGATCCAATGATAAAAATTAAGTTTATTACAAAATTAAATTACAACATATTTTTATAAAAATACAATATAAAAATAAAATAAAAAAATAACGACTTATATCAATTTCTAGAAACTTAACCCTACCTAGAATTATGACTCATCTTTCACCAAGATTTATTCTCTATAATTATTTTTAATAACTATTTAAATAAATCCTCAAGGCATATTTAAGTAATAACAATAAAGATGTCAAAATACAATAGAGAAAGAGAGGTCTTTTTTGATAACTATGAAACCCGTATATCTTGTTTGTTCGGAGCAATTAGATTTGATGCTTGCACTTCCCTTCTTGACAAATGCTTGAGTAAATAATTGTTCCTCTCTCACTCCTTTTTGGGCATACTGTATAGATAAAGATATGAATAGATTGTAATAATTTGAAATATTCTCTCCAAGTCTCGAGGTTCTGATGAAAATATTTTATTTTTTAGCAGAGTACTT
This sequence comes from Picea sitchensis, assembly GCA_010110895.2. Taxonomy (NCBI): domain Eukaryota; kingdom Viridiplantae; phylum Streptophyta; class Pinopsida; order Pinales; family Pinaceae; genus Picea; species Picea sitchensis. The sequence continues at coordinate 152,634 of SNQJ01S0002696.1, forward strand.
TGGTGAAAATATTTTATTTTGTAGCAGAGTACTTTGGGTGACTCCAGAGCGATGGTGATATCTGACTGCACCGATGATCTAAGCATGATGTCATATGTGCTCCCCTATTGGGAAACACTTTTTCTTTCCAATGTTGTGAATATGCACCTTTGTCTTGTATTTAATGGGAGAGGATAATGTTGTGAATATGCACCCTTTCTTTGTTCAAGGGTGTATAATATGCACCTTTCCTTTGTTCAAGGATGTTGTGAATATGCACCTTTGCTTTGCTCAAGGGTGTATAATATGCACCTTTGAAGTTCAAGGAAGTATTTTGAGGATAAAGGTTCTCCATCTGAACTATGTTAGGAATTTTAAAATGAAACCATTTAGAATTTCAAATCTAAACCAAACAGCATTTGATAATTTGGATATTTTTTTTTATTCTTTTTTTTAGTTTAAAAAATAAATTTGATCATCATCAATATATATGAATTTTTAATTATATTTGAAGTTAGAGACAAATTTACCTATCAGATTCCATCTCCTGCAAAACTGCAATGAGAGAATACAATAGACAATCAATATATGTGAATTTTTAATTATATTTAACTAACAAATCACCTTATTATATACAAATTTACCCATTAGATTTTATTTGGGCAAAACCAAAAACTGCAATGAGATGATACAATAAATAGATTTTTTTTATTTTTTTTTTGTTAATTTGTCTCGGGTCTGAGTCTTAACAATAGAGATTTCCAATCGATGACTTTAACAACACTAAATGTCTTAACAGCATACTCTATCACCGATTCGATTGACGAACAAATCACCTTATTATAAACAAATTTACCCATCAAATTCCATTTTAGGCAAAACCAAAAACTGCAAAACTGCAATGAGAGATACAATATGAGAAAATGTTAAGAGTCTATATTGAGTTCATATATATATATATATATATATATATATATATATATATATATATATTTTTACTGGGGGAATCGGCAACACGGGGTCGATCCCCGTCGGCTACCACTATAACCCCAGGTGCAACCATCCAACCCCCAAGAATGGCGCACAAGTAAATCCGGGTGAGAATCGAACATGAGACTTCATTTTACAAATTTCCTTCCATTTACACGGCACTTGCCAATCCATCTACACCCGTGTGGACTATATTGCGTTCATATTACAGTGAGGATCTTCAAACAAATTTTGAGGTCCTGGACTCTTAAACACCAGTTTTTTAAGCATATAAAACATCTGACGACCGTCCATGTGAACGTTTCCCTTTGGTTTGGGGATCAAGAACATCATGTCAGGAACGACTGTAAGACTCTGAATTCACTGAGTACTGGGTAATCGCGCGTTTCTCGCATGCACTGAAATATACACTAAATAAAGCCTCTGCCTCGTCCTTGTGAACAAGTTGAACCTGCTTTGTCAGTCAATCAGTGTGTCTGGCCTCTTCAGAGCCACAAAAGTTGCAAACCTCGCAGCCAACATATTGACAACCTCACAACCAACAACCGTTGCATTTGCTTCTTCTAATCTTAACGTTAATTATAATGTCATAGCTTCATAAAACAAATTCTAGAAGTATGTGACAGATGTCGAAAAAAGGGATACCGAGATAAACATCCAACGTTCGAGAAAAACCCTTGATCGATCCAGCACATGGAGCTGGCTCTGTCAACAACAAAGGAATCATACGACAAAAGATGCAGAGTTAAGAGGTATCGTCAAACAAAACATGAATGCGCCCTCAACTTTACAGAAACGTGATGTCCTTGCATGTCAGTAAATTCTGAAGATCACTGTAGCGTCACAGCGCTCTATCAGAAAGCTGCAACTTTTCTTTTTGGAAACGCAGGGGTAATTTAGACGTGGAAACGCGGGGTTAAGTACACACCTTTTTTTGAATTCTGTTTATCTATATTTGATCAAAATTTTGTCGAAATCATAATTAGACAATAGTCAGTTCCAGTTTCATCACTGGCACCGGAGGAATTCTGCACTCTACCCTTCTCTGAATCAAACTCTTCCAAATGACTTGTAGGAATTCTGCACTCTACCCTTCTCTGAATCAAACTCTTCCAAATGACTTGTACGTTAATTTGTGAATTGTACCCAGATACAGATATATTAATAGATATATTAATAGAGTAGTCTAAACGTTTTAATTTTGAGTGTTTTCTAGCCCTTTTTTTTTGGTTTGATTTTGCTCGAAATCTAGTGATAAATGGTTCTATATGCAGATTTGAGTGGCTAAGTTTGTATAATCCTAGTGCCTCAAGTATTTTTCAACAAGCTGAATCCATTTATGCATTAGGAAAGACAATTTAAACAATAGAAAATAGAGATTTTGTCCAAATTTACATTGCCCGCCAATTCCTACCAGAAAATCCAAAAGATAGAGAGTTTAGCCAACCCCTATATTAATACTTACATCCATATTTAAGTAATTATCATATACCAAGAAAATGTAACATTATTTTTTTGGGTTACTTGTAGGGTTATCATTTAAATTGTTGATTAAGAAATCACAACAGAGGGACATCTAAATAGTCAAAATTACCATGGGATCCCACTAGGTCTGGGCTACACCAACCCTTAACATGGCTAGTAAAGTAAACTCAACCCACACTTCAACAGATTGAGCTAAACACAGTAACCTATCAAACTAAACCCACACCTTAACTTATTGAGCTAAGAAAAATTGACAACCAATATAACATTAAATATGATATAGATTGAAATATATATGATTTGATCATAAATACAATATTCTAATTACAATCCTATCCATATGTAAAAAGTGTAACACTTAATATAATATACATTGAAATATAATAATTGTTAATGGATTTTTAATTGGAATGAAAAAATGAACAAATTTAATCTCTTTTTAGGTTTTTTTTCCATTCAAAATATAAAAATTTTGAAAAAGTTAATAAAAAAAAAATGAAGATTTTTATTTTTTTAAATTTTAAAAATCATTTCAAAATACAATAATAATTTTATTTAGAAATATAATAATATTTCAAATTTAGCATTTAAATAATTAATTTAACTAATAATTATGAAATAAAACAATACAACATTAAAGACAATATATATTGAAACATAATGACTAAGTATACTAAATACTTAGATATAAGAGCTGCTGAAACTTTTTTAAGGTTTTTTTTGTTGGAACTGCAGATTTCATTGATTCACTCTGTATAATTGAGTGTAACTTTTTAGATTCCAGTGAAAAATTTTAAAAATTAGAAGGTTTAAACAATGTTAAATGGATTTAGATCAGGTAATTGGGAGACATGATTGTTATTCTTTCTATTCAAGTTTAATTCTCACAAAATAACATATTGAATTCTCAACTAGTATTGTAAAAGAGAAAACAAGTATGCAACAACTAAATTCCAAAAAATTAGTAAAAATAAATAAAAACTTAACTTACAATCTTGTTATTTTCTCTATTCTTCCTATCCAAATTCAATTCTCATAAATAACATATTTTTTTTCTTTTTGCTAGTTTATAAGTGACTTGCTAGACTAACATGTGACTAAGAAATAGAAACTCACCAACTGTCCTACACCTGGAAGAGGCACAACTAACATATTTAACTCTCAACTGGTATAGTGAAAAAAAAAAATACAACTGAATTAAAAAAAAATTATTAAAAAAAAAATAAATAATAAATAAAAACTTAACTTCAAAATCATTTGCCGGAAAATCCACAGATGACAAAATGATACCTACTGTGGATTCTCCGACAAATGATTTTGAAATTCCTCACTACATAAATCTAAAAACTTAACTTACAGCATTGGATAAAATTGGACCTAAAATCCATTCAAATTGTAAATTTCAATCACAGATATGCAACAACTTCGAAAACCCTATTGCAACCAGATCATGGCATATCTTGCATTAATTAATGTACTGGTTAGTCGTGCTCATTCATAGCATTACATTTACGTGAGTGGGTAGTGGTACGTGCAGTCAATTCGTGGATTGCACCCGTGACTCCTCACGTAATTTTGGCTGTTATTTACTAATCTGCTGATGCTTTAGGGTTTTATAAGTGAAGATGGATATATATATAGCAGTGAGTTTTGGTGGTTTCAACCTGTATTCTTGAGCTCTGGTGGTTTCAGTCTGTATGTTTTCTTCCAGTGCTCTCCTTGCTTCCTACCTAGGGTGCAACGTTCGCTCAAGTACGTACTGTTATATACTTTGCTCAGCTCAGTGTAATGTGTTATCCCGGCCAAAGAAGGCCATCATCATGAGCTTGAGGACAGTGGCAAAACGTGAAAATCAGAACGAAAATGCTGGCAATTTCTGTGGCAGATTTGCATATGCCGTTGTAGGGTAAGTCTCCTGGTCTCGGTCAATCAGTTTTTCGTATTTCCCTTTTCGGTTTTTTTGTGCTGAGTGATTTAGTAACAATATTTGTTTCAGGGGTACGAATCATAAGGCACCCAGCATAGAAATGGCACCGAAGGCCGATTTATTATGGAGATTAAGTGCTATGTTTACAGAATTCAATATTTGTTACAGTTCATGCATGCTCCTCGTGGTCATGGGTATAGATCAGAAGGGAAAAATATTTTACAGTAGTAAAAGCTATCCCAAAACACCAGACCACCATAGATGTACAGGTAGCTTGATTATTTCACAATGGCGCTATCCCCTCTGAGCTTTATGAAAACTTTCGTTATTCCCATCCATTGTCACCAATATATCTCCCATTCTACACAGCATTCTGATTTCTTCCCTCTCTTTCAGGGACAAGCCCACACATGATTCATCCGATTCCTCCTTGTGCTTTACAGCCAATCCGTCTTTCTTCCTAGAGATTCCACTTATTCCTCTTGCCCTCTCTTGACCTTGAAAGACCCTATCCTCTCCATATCACTCACATCCAACGCACTAAGAGTTTATTTCGGCCTCCCCTCTCGAGCTTATATGCATTACTGTTAGTATGAGAAATACATTGTAGTCCAGGCTATCCCTCTTGAGCTTATATTACATTGATGATTGTTAGTCTGAGGAATATGATAAAAGCTTCTTGGCGAAAAGAATTGGTACCATGATTTCGCAAAACCAATGATAGAAGAACCCAAAAATGTAACTATTAAACTCTGGACTTGATGTTTCCAGAATGGAAGCAAATATTCTGTACAAATCTCAATTGTATTGCCTTGATATGAATAAATATAAATGGGATATCATTTATTGTTAACTTTAAGCACAACAAATTTGCATGTCTGGTTTAATTTGTATATTCTGAGCTGTTATTTCTCAAATCAAAACAGTTGACCGGCATAAGCTGCACCAATGTAATATTTCCTCCATCTCGGACTGATTAACAGCCATGGAGATTTAGGTAAATATGGTGTAGTAGGCAGTCAAATGGCTAAAAACAGAGGAGAGATCTGTGTTTGCATGCCTGCATGTTTCTGCTTAATGTTTTTATCTTTCATAGTCTGGAATGAGCTCGAAATAAATCCACATTTTCAGTCATTGTGTTCAGTTACAGGTTTTCTCGATACGGAACATTGCGGTTTTCTCGATACGGAACATTGCTTTCTTATGTATGGAGTGTTCCCTACTGCATAATTTTTTTTCTTCCCTCTTCATAGATTTCATATTATGATTCTGGATTATGGAGTGTTCCCTACTGCATAATTTTTTTTCTTCCCTCTTCATAAATTTCATATCATGATTCTGGATTGGTGGGGTTTAGGAATTGTGACAAACTTATGATGGTGGAAACAAACTTGAATTCATGTTCAATACAGTACATGCCATTGATAATTTAAGCAATTTTGTCATTAAGACAGTTAGACTAGACTAAATTAATGATAAATTGAATAAATTAAGCAATTTTGTCATTAAAACAGTTAGATTAAATTAATGATAAATTGAATAAATTAATAAGAAGGTATTTGGATTAAATCTAAACTTTAAAGAGTTATAGCATAATCTCCAATTTATGTGCACATCATAACCAAAACAAGAGATTGGTATTTTTTTTAAATTTGGAGTGACACTAGACAGTTATCATTATAATTTCCATCACACTTTTATAGTTTAGGAGTGTCTTAACAGTGTATTCTATGACCAATTGATTTACACCTTCAAGATAACGATGGAGATTAGTATTAAAATCAAATGAATTCTGGTATTAAGATAACGATGGAGATTATTATAAATATTTATGATATATAAATCAAATGCTT
>SNQJ01S0002696.1:161431-191996 GCA_010110895.2 Picea sitchensis
CATAAAACCAACTTCTTCCAAGTAACAAGTTGTAATCAAGGGGAGCATCGACCACCTCGACATCAACAGTAACAGTTTTTCCACCGAATTGGATGGGCAAGGACTGTAAAAGCCCATGGGGATGAAAACCTCGCCCGTCGAAGGCACGTAACATTGTTGGGGATTTGTTGAGTGCTGGTGATTTTAAACCTTTCCAACACGCCAAAGACATGACACAAGTCGAGGCTCCCTCATCCAGAATAGTTCGGTGGATTTGTTGATTGTGAACGACAACATCAACTTGGAAAGAAAGTTGGTGGGAGAGTCGAGACTCATAATTGTCTAGGTTAAACATGATCTGATTGGACGAATTAGGATAAAAAATGCCAAGAGTGGCCAAGAGAATTCTACGTTGACTGGGGTAATGTTGTAGAACTTCTAATGCAGACATAGCGCATGGTGCTTGAGCCAAATCTTCAACAATGTTGTAGTTCTGGGTGGCACGTGAATTAGGATTAAAGGTAGCTTTGCGGATAGTGCTCTTAGGAGGGTATAAGATAGAGTCGAACGTGGGTTTCTCAATCTAAAGTGGTCCAGACGGAGGATTAATCGATAGAAGACTAACGGAGGACGATGATGGATACGGTAAAGTACCGGCACCATTAGTGTCTTTTCCTTTGTCAGGGTTACCTGGTGTGTCATATGTCTTAGAGTGAGTGGTCAAATTGATCCCATTAAACATATAAATTTGTGCATTCGATGAGGCCTCATCATGAGGATCGCTAGAACTGCCCCTCTGAGAGGGGGTTTGAGCAACCATGGATTGCTACTATGGAAAAGGCTAAGTAAGCACAATGGGTTGTGACTTTCCTTGGAAAATTTTGGCCACTTCATTGCGAAGTGGACAATCTCGAGTGTAGTGATCGTCACCACAAATGATACACGGGAATTTTAGCTTCTGTTGTGTTTGCTTTTCGGTAGAAGCTGGTTGAACTTGATTTTTTGTTTGTTCATTGTTATTTTTTTATTTATTCTGTCTTCTTCTTCCCTTTGGATTGTTGTGAAGGGGTAGATTGAACTGCATTCACCTTAGAGATCTGAGTTTGGGGGGAGGTAGAGGAGGGTGTAGTCGATTTGGAAAAATATTGAGTTTTGACTAAACCGATAACACCATCCGCATGAGATGAGGATGACAGCTTAGAAGGATTGGTATTAGCTTGAGCAGCATTCGAAAGTAAATCATACAAAGTACCAGATTGAGAATAAACCAAATCTAAATACTGAGCCCGAGCGATGGCTTGTTCCTCTGTGACTGCACAACCCATAGCAACATCGCGAGCGATCGGGGGTAACAGTGATTTAGTAAACCATTCCACCAATAGCATGTTAGGAATGATTGCCTTGATCATTCTTCGTTGTTGTCTCCACTTGTGAATATGGTCAGAGATATGCACGGAGTTAGTTTGATGAAGGGAGGTCAAGAGCTCAGTACCTGTCTCGTAGCGAATAGGTAGTTGAAAGTGTGTGAGGAAAGACATGGAAAGGCAATTGAAATCATGAAAAGAAGCATGTGGTAGTTCAATATACCACTTTGCTGCTGAACCGGTAAGTGTTCGCTGGAAAAGACACAAACGTATAGAGTCATCCATGAGGGAGTTTGATGAACACCACAAATGGAAAGTCATCACATGGTTGTTCGGATATTTGCCAGGGTTTCTGTCAAACTTCGGAATATCAGAAGGAAGTTTAGCTGGAATGACTGGCCAAACCGGTGAATGAGAAATAGGATCATTAGTTAACTGAGACAAGTCTGGGAGATCCAGAGTCTCAAGGAAAGGTAGTTGTCGGTTAATGTGTGAATGATACTATTGCGGCATAGGAACACCAATAGGACCATAGACTGGGTTAGGTGTATAGTTGTAACCAGTAGGTCCTCCTACATACGGTTTTTGCTGGCCAGGATAAGAAGGATTCGATGGTGCATGAGAAACATTGGCATAACCCGGTGGGTTATGAACATTATAGGCCGGGTGATTTATTTTCCCGTGAGGAGGATAAACATTTCACCCTTGAGAATGGTAAGGAGTAGATCCCGGAGGTGGATACACATGAGGCCCATGAGGAGGATAAGACTGTGGTCCCGGAGAACTCCAGGTGTTGTTTGGGATGTCGCCCAGATAAGATTGCCCATAAGATGTTCCTAAAGGGACAGGATTGGATACTCCTCCTAGTGGGTTATTATACAAGTTCCCCCCAACATGGGGTTGAGTAAAAGTGCCTCCTGAAGATACTCCCCAGGATTGTGAAGGGTTTCCAACAAACGAGGGTTGCCCCCCTGCCAGTGGTGGATTTATGACCAGGGTATGACTGGAAAATGGAGGTTTCCCTCCAAGAGGAGCATGAAAAGGGGGCTATCCCCCAGGAGGGGTAGGCCCTCCATGGAAAGGTAGTCCTCCAGGAGGAAAAGGTTCATTGGATGGTGGTTTCCCTCCAGTTGGTTGTGTTTGGCCAGCAGGGGTCTGCGTTCTCGGGTGAGAAGATGTCCCAAAAGGATCATGTGGAACATGTGGAGCTGTAGAGTAGAAGCTTATAGAAATAGGGGTAGAGATTGAAGTGCTTTGGGGCTGAGTAGAGGTGATGAGTCCAGCATTAGGATGGACTTATGCTGGAGTAGCAGTAGGGTTAATAACCTTATCGACTGTGTGATTCATGGTTTGATCGGATGGTCCTGTTTCACTAGGAGGGTCATGAGGATGAAAGGGTTGTCGAAAGGATTCAAAATGTTCATAGAGATCGCGTCCCGATGAAGTCCTCCATACAGAACGAGCAGGTGTGGGATTGGTATCTAGTGCGGTGCTAGGATGAACAGGAGTCCTATACTCGTCACCAAAGATTGGTTCTATGGATCCCATATATGTTTTAGTAAAGATCTTCTCCGATAATCATGGGATCTCTTCGTCTATGACGTTCCCAAGGGAGTCTAAATGAACCAAAAGTGGTTTGAGAGGAGTTACCGACACAGATGTAGTGGGATTTTCAACCGTGACCAAAGCGCCTTCTAAGTTATCTAACGGAGGAGCAATAACACTTCCAGCGTCAGATTGATTTTCTACCTCTGTACGGTAGTTGTCTTGTGATGGGTTAGGAGGTAAGGGTTGATAGCCTTCCAGAGGCAGCCCTTGAATCCTACGTGATCAACGAAGACCTTTATTGTCTATGGGCTCAATTGTGGAGAACAACAGAACACACTGAAAATCTAGGGCCAACTAACAAAAAGAAACAACATACGCTAAAATAATCTAGGAATCAACCAAGCAAACAAAACTTCTCTTGATGATTGTACTAGTTGGTGATGAAATCCAACGTCGCGTGATCAAGTCAAGAAGGGGCTAGGTTATGGTGGAATAGTTACAATGGTGACCTGCTTAACAGACTTTCACCTTGGTGCAAGCTTCCACACAGTAATTGTGGATTTACCCTCCAAGGAGCCCGAGTGAGTTTGACCAATGTCTGTTCCAAGTACAGTGAGACTTCCCTTCACCATCACCTTGTGTAAGTACCTAAAGATTATGGCAACTAAAGACACCAATTCGTAGTGAGTCCCTGGGCGGGTACAATCGACAGTCCGATCCGAAATGTATGGGTAGGATAACAAGTCCGAAATCAGCCCGAGAGGCTCCCACACATAATCGTGGGTATACCTCGAAGCGACCCCCAATATACGATTCGACCACTACAAACAGTTGAACCACGGAGGGATAATCTCTATAATTCACCCGAATGTGACCTCGTGCATAACCCCTGTGTGAGAGGGGGATCCCATAAAACTAATACGACAATTGGATTTGACTCTCCCTAGCTCAGGATGCTAATGTTTGTTTTGAAAAAATTGGAGAGTTATACTCACAGCCTAATCCAAAGTGCTAACCCTAGTCTACTGTTGATGGAAGATCCTAAAAACAAAAATGTTCTAGATAATTTTTAATTAGCGTTCATTTTACAGCTATTCTTTACTCAAAGGGTGCACGAAAGTGAAACTGATGAGGTGAGGACTCAATTCCCAAAGAGATGCATGAAAGATGATAAGCAATTGTTTCTTTTCAATGAACAACTGTTTAAGGGAAAGAGAAAGAGTCGTTTTCACTTTCAAACACTAATATGAAATGTCCTCAATCAATTGGTTCTCAATCGAATCTAATGCAATGCTAAAAAAAATTCAAAAATGCCCTCTAATATGCAAACCAATCACTAAAATGTATCTTTTGTAGTTTGTATGCGAATGATGATTAATTCAATGCAAAGACTTCTCCTGCTAACTACCCTTTCAGATCAAAGAGATTCGGACAAGTATGAGCAGATTTCGCACACATGACACACACCCTCTTGCTGTGATTGAAACAAGAAGCAAACAGGAAACAAAAGATAACAAAGAAAAATCAAACAATTCACACAAAAAGAGAGGTGTTCAAGAACAATGACCTAAAAAAAAAACCAAATGAGAAGATTCGTAGACTTCTGATGTCCCTCACCAGAGTTTCTACTCAGTCAAACAAGAGAGAAAAAAGCAGTGGATCGATTCCAAGTTCTCAACAGGAGCAAAAACTCAAAATAATAGAGGTCACAAAATATGAAAAAAAAGTGCCTACTTCTCAGAAAACAGAGGGTCAAAGGGTCATTAGGAAGATATACTCAAGCATCAAGAAGCTGAGCAAAGACAAAAACAAAGACCGAACTGCAGAAAACACAATTCTTAGGTATTTTTGCAAAAAAGAGGCTGGCACTCTGGTGTAAGGGCCACCAGAGCGTTATAAATCTCTGTCTGAGACCTTTGGGGAGTGTTGGCACGGGGCTAACATGGGCATAGGAGTGCCAGGCTTCAAAAACTTAGAAAAAGGTCAAAAAAACCAAAAACTCAGTCAATTTTTTGTCAATCAGGATGTATGTGATGGACCAAGGATTCAATCAGCAAGTGCAATTAGGCATATGGGGTGAAAAAAGTATGAAAACAACAAAGGGAAAGACAAGGTCTATGAGGAATACCAAAACTAAAAGTTTTGATTTGTCCCCAGCGGAGTCGCCAGTTTTTGTTGAAGGAAAATCTCCCTGCGGACAGGTAGATCTCCTCTTGAGAGCTAGACTCTTAACTCTTAAGACAGAAGATGCTTATCATGGTCACTAACTTCCTTTTATACCTAGATAAACTAATGTATGAGGAAGAAGGAGAAAAGAAGTACCTTTTATCGACGTTTGTCCCTGCATAGTCTAAGTTGAGCTCCAATCTTGAACTCTTCGATAAGCCCTTTAGACAAACAAGATACAACCAACTTCCTACCTTGCTAATATTAGCTTAAAATAGATCTATCTACTTAGAGAGAAGTTCATGTGAGATCAAGCACAAACTAGAAAGAAAAAGGCCAAGCATGTCATATTAATGAGAACAACAACGAAGGAAACTTACAACTGTAGATGCGAGCGCAGCAGCTTTGTCAAGTCCTCCTTGTCTAACCCTTTCTCAAAAGACTCCATGATTAGAATGACAATAGCTTCACTGATTATTATCCACTTTGCTGTGTGTTTCTTATGAGATCATAGGTTTCATGCCTCCAATCATTCCTCCCCTTTTCACCATGAGAGGGCCTGCTTATATAGGTTTAGAGAGGCCCAACCACTTGAGATATCTTTAGGGTAAGTTGAGAATTTTCCTCCTTCAGTTAGGGATCTTCCCTAAGATCATGTCTTGACTAAGGATTCGAATCCAACTGCCTTCAAAGATTGAAGAGATCTTTCCCCCATTCTTCTCAACAAACCAACTGTTGCCCAGAATAGGTAGCGCTCCCTCAAAAGGGCAATTAGAGCGTTATAACGCTCCCTAGTAATGTATAGGGGGGTGCCAACACTCCTGATAGTAGCAGCGCTCCTCCCAAAGGGCATATGGAGTGTTATAACACTCCCAAATAGTCTATAGGGGGGCACCAACACTCCTGAGAGAGGTATAGGGGAGTGCTTTCCTCTAAAAACTTAATTTTTGTGGTTCTTTCAAATGGCAAGAGGTTCATAAACCCAGTTAACCTTTCCTCTTCTTCCAAATCAAATGTTTGAGGTGTTTCAAGTGTCTTTCTGATGTCGTTATAGGTACGACATAGGCATTATGGAAGTATGTTTTTCTTGACACTTGTGACACTTGTGAGAAAAATGCGACACTTGCGACACTTGTAATGATGACACTTGCAACACTATCGAAGTGAGTAATTTCGATGTGTAATAGCTTCTTCAGTCCAGCTCCCAAGCTAACCAACTACACAAACAAGTCTAGGTATGGATATAGGTTCAGGTACAATGAGATGAAGGTACGAAGGATAGCTCCATGAGTGTTTGAATGATGATTGAGTGATTGACTGAATGATGGAAGGAATGATGGGAAATGAACTAAGGAAAAACTATATGTATGCATGTCCCCAAATTAACACTTGTCATGTTGGGAGATACTTTGGCCTACTTGTCTCCAACTTTAGAACTTAGGATAAAATAATTATCCATACTTTATGATTTAAGAAATATTAATATAATATTCCTTTTTGGCTTAAGCTTTCTAGCTTAGCCCCTTTTCCTTAATTTTTAGCCCCCCCTTTCTCTAACTAGTGGAGTTTATTCCCCCATACTCTTTTATCGTGGTCAGTCTGTGCGTAATGATGTATTTTATATTAATGATGAGACATATAAAAAAATAGGTGCACTAGCCTTTAACATCTAGGCTCTTCGGCCTAATCATCACAAAATTGGCTCACCAGCCTATAAAACACAGCATATACACAAAGGCTCCATGGCCTCAAAATTGTGCGCACTTAAGTTGTTGTGTGTGGTATCCTGGAATTTGCACACTTCATAATTTTACTGCACAGTACATGCATGAACTATGACATGAAAGGTGCATACCAAAAATGATATCCAACAGCTCACCAGCTTAAGTACATTTGCATTTACATTTATAATTGGGTTCGGCCTAGGGATATTACAATCCCCTCCTCTTATTTATGCACTGTCCTCAGTGCATTATGTACACATATACACCAAAATTGCAAAAATCCTCAAAAATATGTGGGTATTCTGCCTACATTGTATCCTCATGCTCCCAAGTAGCGTCCTCATGACCGTACCAGGTCCATTGGACCTTTACAAGCCTTATGGATCGATTTCGGAGATGTTTGATTTTCCGGTCTAGAATGCGTACCGAATGCACTTGGAAAGCACCTTCTTGCTCCACCTGAATCACATTCCAATCAATGACATTATTAGCATCATGTATATATTTCTTGAGCAATGATACATAGAATACATTATGAATAGACACAGATGTAGGAAATAAAATCATATAAGCTACTGGACCAATCCTTTCTAGGATTTCAAATGGCCCACAATAGCGAGTTGCCAACTTTGAACAATTTTCCAACTTTAGGGAACTTCTGTTGGCCTTCACTTTCAAGAATACATGGTCCCGAACTTTAAATTCCATGTGAGTTCTTCCTTTATCATCATAGTTTTTCTTCCTGTCTTCGCCAACCTTTAAATTTTGTTTTATTTTTAACATTTTCTCCTCAATTTCCGTGAGTAAATCTAGCCCAACCACTGCTCTATCTGTTGGGTTATCCCAGCTTACTGGTGTGTTGCACTTTCTGCCATGAAGTTTCTCAAATGGGCTCATCTTTAGAGATGTTTGGTACCCATTGCTATAAGAAAACTCTACCAAGTGTAGGTAGTGTTCCCATTTTGATGCTTTATCCATCACATACATCCTCGACATATCCTCAATCACTTGATTCACCCTCTCTGTTTGTCCATCCGATTCTAGATGATAAACTGTATTAAAATTCAAATTTGTTCCAAATCCATTAAATAATCCCTTCCAAAATTTTGAGGTAAATTTTAGATCTTTGTCAGACACAATTGTCTTGGGTATTCCATGTAATCAAGCAATTTCTCTCATATAAACATCAACAATGTTGGTTTCCTTGTGAGTGAGATTTACAGGAATAAAATGGGCAACTTTAGTAAGCTTATCCACCACTACCATGATAGAATCATGTTGCTTGTTTGTTCTGAGAAAGTTTGGTGATGAAATCCATTGTTACAACTTCCCATTTCCACTCAGGAATGGGTAATGGTTGTAGCAAACTAGCTGGGTGTCTATGCTCAGCTTTTACCTTTTGACATTCCATACATTTGGCAATAAAATCTGCAACTTCTTTCTTCATGCCTAGCCAATAATATTGGCCCTTGACAGTTGCAATAGTTTTCTGATAACCTGGGTGCCCAGCATAAGGTACATTATGCATTTCTCTCAATATCATATTTTTCAATTCCTGAGAATTTGGTACATAAATTATGCCCTTGTATATGATAATTTCATCATTATCTAGCTTGTATTATTCAGTTTTCTGTTGCAAATTACCTTGTTGTAATTTTGCCACTAATTCCTTGTATTGAAAATCTAATTTTGCAGCCTCTATAATTATGTGTTTCAAATCTAGTTGGTACATGCTAATGGATGTAGCATGCATTTCATGCACTCTTCTACTAAGTGCATCAACCACTTTGTTCTCTTTCCCCTTGATATGCTTTATATCAAAGTCACATTCAATTAGAATTCTAACCATCTGCTTTGCCTAGCATTTAGAGTTGGCTGATCAAATAAATATTTCATACCATTATGGTCTGTTCTTAGTTCAAACATTTTCCCCATGAGGTAGTGTCTCCATTTCCTCAAGGCATGCACTATGGCTTCCAACTCCAAATCATGAGTGGCATAGTGTTTTTCATGCTCCTTCAACTTCCTTGATTCATAACATATAACAAACCCATTTTGACTGAGGACTCCACCAAGTCCTTCTTTACATGCATCTGTGAAAACAATGAAGTCTTCATTTGGGTTTGCAATCCTTAGTATTGGAGCACTTGTTAATAATTGTTTCAAGTGTTGGAAACTATTTTCACAATCCAATGTCCACTGAAACTTCACACCCTTCTTTTGTAAGGAAGTGATTGGGTGTGCAATCTTTGAGAATCCTTCAATAAATCTCCTATAGTAGCTTGCAAGGCCCATGAATGATCTGACCTCTGTCACATTCTTTGGTGCTAACCATTTTCTAATGGCTTCTATATTCTCAGGATCCACTGCTATCTGATCTTCTGAAATGATATGCCCCAAATAATGATTTTTCTTCTAATAAAATGAACACTTACTCAATTTGGCATACAACTAATGCTCCCTTAATACTTGCAACACCATCCTCAAATGATGCTCATGCTCTTCTTCTGATTTAGAATATATAAGGATGTCATCCAAAAATACAATGACAAAATTGTCTATATATTCTCAGAAAACACCATTCATTAAGAACATGAAAACAATTGGTGCATTTGACGACCCAAATGGCACCACTGTGAACTCATAATGACCATACCTTGTCCTAAAGGTGGTCTTGTTGATATCTTCCTATTTAATCCTTACCTGATGGTATCCTAACTTGATATCTATCTTCAAAAATATCTTTGCATCCTTCAATTGATCAAAGAGATCATCAATCCTTGGCACATAATACTTGTTCTTTACAGTCACTTTATTCAACTGTCTGAAATCAATGCACAATATCAATGTCCCATATTTCTTCTTCATGAACAAGATTGGGGCACCCCAAGGTGTAACACTTGGCATATATACCCCTTCTTCAGAAGTTCTTCAAGCTGCATTTACAGCTCCTTCAATTCTGGTGTACTCATTCTGCAAGGAGTCTTTGACATTGGAGCTTCTCCAGGCATTAAATTTATAGAGAAATCAATATCTCTCTTTGGGGGTAGTCATGGTACCTCCTTGAACACATCTTCAACATGATCTTCCAAATTTAGCACCTTATATTTAGGTGTCTCTTCCATATGAGCTGCAAATATTTGACACCCCTTTCTGTAACATTTCTTCAGCTGCAATGCTGAAATTTCTCTGATGGTTACTTCCCTGGGAATTCCCTGCACTTTCCTTAGATTCCCTTCCTCATCCAAGAAAGTAAATGTCTTGCTATGAAATTCTAGGATAGCATGATGTTGATCCAACCAATCCATCCCAATTAGACAATCATAGGAACCTAAAGGCAAGATGTTCAAATCTACCCTGGTGTTCAGTCCATTCATGTCCATAAGACATGACTTAACCATCTCATTAACTTTTCTTTTGGATCCGGTAGCCAGCTGCACCAACCAATATTTTCCATGCTTTCTTCTTGGCAAATGCAAAATTTTCACCATCTTAGGATCTATATAACTATGACTAGCTCCTGAATTAATCAAAATGGCAGTAGCTTGGTTGTTGATCATACCTGCCACTTCAATCATATGTGACTGATACTCTACTTGCTTGTTGTCCAGGATTACATAGATCCTTGGTACATTTCTACCCATGTCCTCCACTGTTTCAGCTTGTTGTACATTGTGAACAGTCCTCAATTTTTCACCTTTGTGAGGACAATCTATGAACATATGATCTCCTTTACAACCCCAACATTGAATAGGTGGTTTCCTTGGCCTTTGACCCCCTGTCTCAATCGTTCTGGGTTCTCTAGAATTTGGTTTTCCCTGAGTATTATTTCTGAAGAATGGTGGCTTAGTTCCCTTCTTCCTCTGTTCCATCTTGAATTTCTTTTTGTCTTCCCAAGATTTTTGGAAAGTCGGCCTTTATTTTTGTTGATCATATAGGCATTTAGCTCACCTTATGGTCTCCTCCAATGTCTTGGGATCATCATACTGTATTTTTTCACTGATGAATGATGGAAATCCACTCAAATGCCTATGAATCTTAATTGTCTCATCCTTAATGAAAGAAGACATACTTCAAAAGTTTTAAAAACCTTCTCTCATATTCATCTATGCTCATAGTCCCAAGCTTGAGTTCAAAGAACTCATTCATTTTCTTGTCATAGTATCTCTTAATCAAGTATTTCTTCTCAAAATACTTCTTAAATTCCCTCCAAGTTACACTTTTCTCTTTAATGTGTTGCACCTATACAAGTTGATCCCACCACATGGATGCCTTTCCCTTGAGTTGATAGATGGAAATTATAGCTTCTACATGAGAAGAATAATTATGCAATTAAAATTACTTTCTCATTCCCAACAACCATGTCTCGACATCTTCATTCTTCTTGTGCTCACCATCGAATGTAGGAGGTTTGATTTTGTTTGTTTCTCCTCGTAGCTCATCCACCCCAGACTTCTTGTTCTTCCTGATAGGGGATGGACTTGAGCTATTGTGTGCTCTCTTATTGGAATGCCTCGGGGAGTGATGGTGATGTCTGCTAACACTCATGGTTCTTGTTTTCTCATCAGGAGACCTATGACTTCCTCATTTACTTGAGTCAATCTCCTTATCCAATTTCTTTTCTATTATTTTCAAGCTCTATATTAACTTCATGTTGAAGTCCTCCTTCTACTCCTTGGATATCATAAGCCTTTCATTATCATATTTATGGCTTTGGACATCCTTTTTCAAATTTTTAGTGGTCTCTACCATATTTACGTTTTCATCCCTTCCTTCTCCATGTCCATTGGAGTTTGTTCCTTCAATGCCCAAATGGACATCCATCCCTCTAATATCATATTCCTGGTTGTAAGTCCCCTATGCCTCTTCCATTCCTATGAACTTTGTGTTGATCCCGATCTGATCTAGTTTCTGTTAACTCTACAAAATCTTCATCCAACAAAACTTTGTAAGGGTAACTGTGTCAACAATTTCATGAAAATATGAACCATTATGGTTCAATAATATATCAGAATTATTTTTTCTGATTTCCAAAAAATTGAATGCTCGGATCAATTTTATGGGTTACTATTTGTATTCTACTCTCCGAGACCTTTCCAACGCCTTCTCCCATGCTCAATTCCGAGTCTTGAGCAGAAAGTTATGGTTATTTGAAAATTGCCCATTAATTTTTATGTTCACCCTTCAACTTGGCGCAACTCTGCACTATAATTATGCATTTTTGCACCTACTCCATTGGATTTTTCATAGTATATAAATTGGGTTTCTTCATATACATATTATGGACACTATGGCCAATTTTCACCTTTTTCTGGGTTCCGGGCTGCTAGTTACATCTCGTTGAAGTTCTAGGCCAATTCATGTTTTTGGTATGGAATGCTACATGTACCTTCTTTTCCATATAAAAAAATTTTAACATGCCCAAAAAATTAATTCAGATCTATGACTGTCTTCTATGGTTCAATATATTTCCATTGACTGCTCCTGCGCTTCAATTGGATTCCGGAGTAGAAAGTTATGGCTCTTTGAAGTTAGATGGGTCTTAAAATTTACCCTCCATTGTTTGTGCTGTAACATTCTCATAAAAGCTCCATTTGACGAATGGTTTACACCATTAGAAAGATCTCAGAGACCAAATGTACCATGGTACACTTTGTTCTCGTGGTTTTTGAGTTGCTAAAAATGCTCTTAAGGGCCTCAAAAATGCACTGCAAAAAAGATGACGTTCAAGCAGTATAAAATGTTGCAGAAAATCATTGTTTTTCTATTGTTGTTCACCCCCTGAACGACTTCGCGCGCACAAATTTCAATATGTACACCCATATTTAGCATGTGTAGCAACACCACAAGGTAATTCATGCTCCACACATCCATAACTACCGTGAATCACTTCTCTGTCGCGCCAATAACCAATGGCACACTCTATTCTCATGGTCTTTGAGTTGCTAAAAATGCTCTTAAGGGCCTCAAAAATGCGTTGCAAAAAGATGACGTTCAAGTAGTATAAAACGTTGTAGAAAATCATTGTTTTTCTGTTGTTCTTCACCCTCCGAACGACTTTGCGCACACAAATTTCAATATGTACACCCATATTTAGCATGTGCAGAAACACCACAAGGTAATCTATGCTCCGCACATCCATAACTACCGTGAATCACTTCCCTGTCGCGCCAAAAACCGATGCACACTATTTTTGTGTCGCGCACCAATATCAACCGCGCAAGATTTGAGTTCTTGAACTATCACCTATTGCACACAATTTCTATATCGTGCGCTGAGATTTTGCGTGCATTTCACTCTATGCACTGCACCATCCCAAAGTTTAGTACACCCCCACTGCGCACCAATACTTTGCGCAGACCATTAACTAAACTATTGCGCGACAACATATACCCACATTGTGCGCGCACCAACCAAAATCATCTACACTCTGCCAATACTGTGCACACCACGTGCGCCATTATTATGTGTGTGCACACCACGCACACCATATTATGCATACGCAGACCGTGCAATGCTAAATTTAGCGCACACACTCGCAAACCAACATTTTTCTGTGTGACGCCAAAATTTAGTGCGTGCACCTGGACACCAACATTTTTCTCCGCGGCGCCAAAATTTAGTGCGTGCACCCGCACACCAACAATTTTTCATGCGACACCAAAATTTAGTGTGTGCACCCATACACCAACATTTTTCCGCGCGACGCCAAAATTTAGTGCATGCACTAGCATGCCAATGTTTTTCCGCATGACACCAAATTATTACATATCACAAGATTTTTACCACGCATCATGCATTTCTAGTGTTCCCACCTACGCACATTGATTTTTATGCTCATCAATTCCTCGTGAATTCCACAGTAGAAATTTGGGCTTTTGCTTAACTTTTCCCCAATTTTTACCATAGACATTCTGCAACTAAGAAATTTGTTCAATTTCACCCCGATAACACCAGTTCAACCTTTGCAACAACAAATCATTGTGGGTTGACATTTCTGGAACAAATTTTTCCCACACCTAATTCACGAAGTGAGAATTTTAATTACTAATATCGCTCCATCTGTCATGGCTTCACTGTAACTTCAAATTCAACCAATTCTAGGTCAGAATTTTCTAGAACAGATATTAAATAAATAATATCTCACCACATGAATGAATTTCTCAATTTTCCCATGAATTTAACAATAGAAATTGGGGCTTTTCCCAATTCCGCCCAATTGTTGTTACTTTTTACCATGGACGCTCTACAAACTGAAATTTGGCCCCTTTGAAATCAATCCTCTATGTAATTTCGCTTCAACTTAACTTATTCGGCTCATCCAGGCTCAGTGTTGAAAATTGAAGCTCTGATACCATATTTTAATATCCCCGATCACCCAGGCCGAACCATGCTACTCCAGAAAACTCTTTCATTCATTGATACCATGTTGTAACATACCCAACATCCAACTAAGCTATGCCACATAAATTTTTCGAACTGCATGCAATTAAAATATATACACACAAAACTCTTGCAGAAATTTATATATAAAATGTAAACAGACAAATGCATACTGTAAATTCACATATTCATACTGAAATAACAATAAACATATACATGCAGCATATACAGGAAATACCCATAAATATAAAGACAGTTGTGACCACACATAGGATAAACCCATAAAATAAACACATAAATAATAATGCAACATGTAAATTTATCACACAGTTAACACTTATCTTGGTAAGAATATCACCAATTGCGTCTAGACCTTCCATGAACCTCCCAGCCTTAGACCACACCGCTCATCACTCTCAACAGTGGGTCACCCCCGAGCTAGGACTAAACTCCACCCGGTTAAAGGGATTCCTAACCAGGCTATTGTATCACATACAACAGGAAAGACTTTGTCACGAGTGCCAACTCAAACTAATAGCCTACAATCCCTCATTCTCGACATGCATGTCCCACCCCAGGAAGCATGCTCCTTCTCTTCTCAATAGTCCTTCGACTGCCCCAATTCCTTTTCAGGCTTCATCAACATGCCAGACAGGAAGACTCAGAGTCCTGTAGTTGTAGTTTATCACCTTCAAGAAATCAATTCCCAACAATTCTATCACCTAGAGAGATTGCTCATGGGCCTAAAAACCCACCTCTTCAATATCCCATGGTCCTAACCACTGGCTTCTTCAGTCCAGCTCCCAAGCTAACCAACTACACAAACAGGTCTGGGTATGGATATAGGTTCAGGTACAATAACATGAAGGTACAGAGGATAGCTCCATGAGTGTCTGAATGATGATCAAGTGATTGGTTGAATGATGGAAGGAATGATGGGAAATGAACCAAGTCCAAACTATATGTATGCATGTCCCCAACTTGACACTTTTCATGTTGGGAGCTACTTTGGCCCACTTGTATCCAACTTTAGAACTTAGGATAAAATAATTATCCATACTTTATGATTTAAGAAATATTAATATAATATTCCTTTTTGTCTTAAGCTCCCTATCTTAGCCCCCCCCTTTCCCTAACTAGTGGATTTTAGTCCCCTGTACTCTTTTATTGTGGTCAGTCTGCGTGAAATGATGTATTTTATATGAATGATGAGAATATACAAAAATAGGCGCACTGGCCTTTAACATCTAGGCTCTCTGGCCTAATCATCACAAAACTATCTCACCATCCTATAAAACACAACATATACACAAAGGATCCATGGCATCAAAATCACGCGCAATTAAGTTGTTGCGCACGATATCCTGGAATGTGCACACTTCATGATTTTACTGCGTAGTACATGCGCACACTATTTCATGAAAGGTGCATACCAAAAATGATATCCAACAACTCACCAACTTAAGTACATTTGCATTTACATTTATAACTGAGTTTGGCCTAGGGATATTACATCCATATTGATGGAGTGTGAAGGTGAAGGGATGACAACACGTCAGGCAACAACTCTTCTTAGGCTCGCTTGACAGGAAATCATAGAAGGCGTCTAGACGTTTGCTCAAGAAACTCTGGCGGTGCTTCTTCTCGGCCAGGTCTGTCCTCATTTCAAAGATTAAAACTAGGTGGGGGTCCGTGAGTCTGTAGGAATTTGGAGCTGGGTGATTATGGTCCTCTTGAGCTTGGTTTTCCTCCAGAGTGGCAGTGACAGAGTCAAAGGAAACCACAGAGTCTGTGACGGGGTCTTCTTCCATGGAGGCAGCGAAATTGTGCACCGAGTGGTCATCCAGAGGTAAGGATTCTTCTTCCACTATGCATCTCGTGGAAATTGACTCCTGAAATGGAATGGTGATGCAGGTGGCGAGCTGGTGCTCCAAGGAATTTGAAGGAAGGAAAGGTAATAATTTCTCCCAATTGGGTGGAAATTCTTCTTCCACCGGGAACCCTCCTTGGAGACTCTTAGCGTTGGGAGGACGTGGCTACTGAGGAGCCTGCATGAACCAATTTTTCCTAGAGAAACATGGATGGTCCTCGTTTGGAACTGGAGCTCGAGAGGTAAGTCCCGGGCCATGGTGAGGCCAAGGCTCTTAAGGAGCCCGCACAGACCAATTTTACCTCGAAGAGCCCGTATGGTCTCCTCCTAGTGTGAGATCTCGAGAGGTAGGTCCTGGGCAGTTGTGTTGTCCAAACCTGCTATAGTAGGTCAACCCTCAACATGGCCTACCTCGTTCTCATGGAATGGATGCATAGAGCACCATGAAAGCAGAAAAACCGGCTGAGCAGGATAAACCAAATACTCATATATCAAAAACTCATATATCAAAAACTCATATATCAATTTTAATTATGAAAATACTCATATATCAAAAACATTGTTCATATGTATAGTATGCTAAATTTGAACCCCTATTCATATATCAAAAGCATTGTTCATATGTGTACTATGTTGAATTTGAACTTCTATTCGCAACTCAACCTTGTATACATTATCACCAAACATCCTTATAGTTCTACACGGTTTAATTTTCATCACATTGAACTTGTTTTAAGTTCCACTAAGTTAAGTCTCTTTTCTCACATGCACTATAACCAAATCACCAACAATAAAAGACTCATACCTCTTATGATCAACAACTCACTCCTTAATATGCTATGTGTTTTCCAGTCTAATATGCTTTGGACTTGTGCACACATGGTATCAATAATTAACTAACCAAGTCAACTACAATAGTCGGGCAGGAAGTCAGTTAATTAGAAAGTTAGAGTCGACCGACCAGGCAGTTAAAGAATGTAACCAACTAGTAACAAAATATCATATGTATATATACACGACTATGTAATGGAATGTAAGAGGTTGTTATGAATATAATAAAATTATTTGATGGTTCTCTCACCTCTCATGTATGTCTATATGTCTACGTATTCTTCTATATGAAGTTGTAACATGTGTTTCTCTATGTAAGGATATACCGGTAACCTTCTCGTATGTTCTCTCAGACTACAACAATGGTTTTTTTGCCGGTAGTTTTGAACTCGAGCATGCATAACAAAGACATATAAATGTTAACTTTGAAAGACATACATGAATGGTGGGAGTGTAAAATTACCAGTTATATAAAAAATTACGCAAGAAGAAAGCAATTGACGCTAGCATAAGAACACACTCAGTTCTTCTTGGAGATGCATGAATGATTCCCGGAAGCCATTCCAGAGGCACTCTACAAATATCTCAGTAAATCTAACGTACAGACTCACCCTCGATGAGTATTTGATGTATAAAATCATAAACGAATGAAGAACAAACCTGAATGAGTGGTTCGGGAGGATCGTGCAAGATTACATTGAAGAACAAGAAATTGAAGATAAAGAGTCAATCCAAACCTTCAAAAATAAATTTGATACAAAACTCCATGACATATTTATTTGCATTGTTCATCATTACTTCACAAGTTCCTCCTAGACAAAGGAGCCGATGAAATTGTTGAGTATCGACCGCTCATGAAAAACCCTCCTCCAAACTCTAATTAGAAAGAGAAAAAAGATGAGTGGGAACAATTATTGGAATCTAACTGCAAAGACACCAGAGAAGCTTGGGAATACTTGAAGAAATGAACATAAAATAATTGGTGAACACTGTCAACTATGAGTAAGCCGGGTCGACGTGGGGGGGTTTGATGATCCATGAGATAATATAAAGTCAAAGTCGAAGTCAAATCACACCCAATAAGAAAATGTCAGAAGTCGGGAGGAAGATAAATGAATCAACTGCAAAGTCTGAATGGAGAACATAGGCCCATGAACCCTCAATAGATATACACAAACTAGAGCAGGACAAGAGACAAAAGAGGAGAGAAGAGTTGTGAAACAAGAGTGATCCCATAAAATCTCATAGAAAACCTATAAAGGAGTGGAATATCGTTGGAGAAGCCCTTGAGAGCACCTTGACGACTCCTTAGAGGAGTATAAGCTTACAATTGAGCACTAAAACCGATGGCTCCTAGCAAGAAAATGATCAATTCGATATGGAGATCGATAATTCGAGACTTGCATTTTGACTTTCCCCCACAAGAAGTCCTAGCCCGCGTATTGCAGACTTCCTCCAACAAACATCTGAAAAATTCATATATGTTAATTATTCTTTAATACACATAATCCTCTAGCTTGATTTCTAAATAATAATGATCGTTTTGACAATTGCATAAAACATGTGAATTTAATTATCTATCCAAAATCACTTCAGTGATAAATAATTGAGCGAAATAGAACAACAATAATATGCCACACACACAAGTTTGTTAACAGAGTTCACCCAATTTGGGCTATGTCTTTGGGTATGATTCCAATTGACATCATTTTATTAATGCTCAAATGCTTCCTTTTTTTTTTTTTTTTTTAAACAATGACCTTTTTACTCATTTCTCAAACTCAGAAATAGAGTGCACCATCGAATTCCTTGCAAAATTTTGAGAAAAATGAGTATAAAATTCATATATTTCCATTAACGAACCCTTTGGCATGCATTACAATGCAATCCCAAAGTCTCGATACCCATGGCGCAAAATTTGAGACATTATTATGTAGTCTGATGTGATGGAACAATGTATTTTGTGCCCATTAAATAGGGTGTGGGCCCCAAACCTTCATCCGAACCCCATGCACAAACTTAAATTTGGTTTGTTGTGTTGGTTGTAACAACACAACCATATGGAATAATGGTTGGCGTGCTTATGTTAAGTCGTGGTTCATGTGGTGGGAGGTCTAGGGTTGAAGCCCCATGAAATCCATTTCTTTGACATGTTATATTTATATAATAATAAATATCTT
Organism: Picea sitchensis; assembly: GCA_010110895.2. Lineage (NCBI taxonomy): Eukaryota > Viridiplantae > Streptophyta > Pinopsida > Pinales > Pinaceae > Picea > Picea sitchensis. Next base: position 180,477 of record SNQJ01S0002696.1, read on the forward strand.
GTTATCCATTGAAATATTCAATGTGACCATTGGATCGATTGGTTAGTGCATGTGTTTAATTTTGTTGACCTATGATATGAGGTCGGAGGTTCGATTCCTTCCTAATCCAACCATTTTGATCCTAGGCCAACTTTTCCTTTTCAAAGGTGCCATGTGGAACCATATTATTGGTCCACCTGGCACCCTACAATTGGTCCACTTGTTTCCAACTGTACAGTCAATGCCATGTCGGTTCTACGGTCGATGCTACTTCACTTACCTAGTCGGATGCCAAGTTAGCGGTATGATATGCCATGTGGTGCTCTATGGTGTTTCCACATCAACATCATACATATGTATGGTTATGCTAGATGTCACCCTTCCATTGGTGACACGTGTCACCTTTGAATTTGACTTTTTTCCCATGTTGACCAAAAATTTCAATGACTATATCCTTTGCATACGAACTCCATTTGAGGTAATTTTTTCACCAATGGAAATATATCTCTGAGCTCTACGTAATGAATTCCTTTTTGAGAGAATTTGAGATGGCCAAATTTTGATCATTTCTGAATCCTCTTGGACCTCTGTGAGCATTCTGGATCTTCCTAGACCTCTTTGAGCGTTTTAGATCCTCCTGGATCATTCCTCCCTAGTGGAAGCCTTTTGGGCCACCAAAAGTCTTGATTACTCAACAACTAAGTGAGGGTAAATATCACTCACATTATTGATATTGATCCACTTTGATTTGCTTTGTTTTACCCCTTTAATACCAACTCGAAGATATTTCACATCACCTCTCTATGAAGTTTTGATTCTTCTATCTAGAATAACATATTCATGTAGCTCCTCTAGGTACTCTAGAGAAAAATCATCAACTGTCAGAACTTGAATAATTTTATCTTCATCCATAATCATAGGAGGTTCATAAAGTTTGAAATTCTCAACATTTACCACTAAATATGTTTTCATGTAGGATGGTAGATCTAAATGAAATGCATTAGTACCAATATTTTCTAGAATATTGAGTGGACCATACTGGATTGGTATAAGATTTTTACCTTCACCCTTCATTTTGTCCTTGCTGATATGTAATCATACTTGACCACTGACCACTGACTTGGAATTGATAATCAACCTGATGTTTATCATGCCTCTCCTTGTATTTGGCTTGGATCTTCTCCAATTGTTCCTGTACTACTTGATGTACCTATTGGATCCTCTGAATGAACCACTTACCTTTATCTATATCATCCTACCCATCTTCTTTACTTATTTCTCCAAAAGAAAAATCCATAGGTGATTTAGGAAAGTACCCTAAACATACTTCAAAAGGATTTCTCTGAGTAGAAGAATGCATGGAACAGTTATAGACATGATGTACATAATGCAACTATTGATCCCATAACTTAAGATGTTTGTTGTAGTATCCTCATAACAAATGTACCGCTATCTTGTTTACCACCTTTATCTATCTATTTGTATGTGGATGAAAAGTTGTTCTCTTTTTCAACTTAGTGTCCATAATCTCCCATAAACTAGACCAGAAATTTCCCAAAACTTGAGAGTCTCGATCATATATAATAGATGTAGGCATCCAAAAATGAACCCAAACATTAGCAAAGAACATCTGTGTTGTTTGTTTAGTTCTGACCTGTTTCTTCCATGGAATTAAAATAGACATCTTACTGAACCTATCCACCACGACATATAAGTAATCATGACCTATTATGGACATCGAAACCGGTTGGACCTTGGTTATGGAAGTACGTGAAGATCAAGTAAGAAAAGGGAGAATGTGAATTATGTGGAAGACACAGTAACTGATACCGGGTCAAAGTGAGCAAAAAGAGCAGAAAAGGCGGAGCGAAGTCCAAGAAAGAAGAGTCATTGGACGAAGAGATTGAGGATGAAAGATCAGAAAGAAAGAAGGATCGTGGACAACTCAGAAAGTAGAGAAAGCCACCATTGGATGCTTTGGAGCACCACGTGAGAAGGAAAGAAAGACAGGCTAGTAAAGCCCTGAAAATACGGGTCAAGTTGACCTAGGGTTTTAGACACCTAGGGTTTTGGTATCTAGGGTTTTGGACACCTAGGTTTCTACCTAAGGATGTCGGTGAGTGATTGTCATGTATAAATAAGAACCTATATGAGGGAATATGGTTTGTTCAATTTCGTGTGGTTTGATCTAGTTGTTTTTGGTATATTGTGAGAGATTATTGTTGTGTGAGAGAGAAGTGCTAAGTGGGAGAGCCTTCTGGTATTGTAAGATATTCAGTTGGGTGTGAAGGTCAACCCTGTAGCTGGGTGCACAGGGAGGGGAGAGAAAGAGAGGAGAAGAGAGAATATATGCTAGCTAAGAGTACATACAAGAACTATATGATTCATCTTAAGATATTATAAAACACAGTTCTGTGGACGTAGCCCTAGAGGGAGGGTGAACCACATATATCTTGTGTTATGTGCGATTGATCTTCTACCTTTTCCATTTGATATAGTGTGATTGCATTACCATGTTAGATCTGATAAATAGATGGGCAAAGTAGATCTAAGATGATAAGTCACATATGAATGTTGTGTTGTTATTGTATTAGATCCACTTGATATTCCCTTGGTTGTAGACATCTCTGTCCTGCAACCCCCCCATAACTTCTTCGGGTGAGACTGCATCTTCTTCACAGGTTTTTTCGAAAGGGTCAGTAGTTAGGGCTTGTTGGTGTGCTCTTGGAGCTGAACCCTAGGTCTGCCCCTGTGCCAACAAATGGTTCCGTTGTCAGGACCAAAATATTCTTGAGGGAATGTCAAGGTGGTTTCGATCAAAGACAGAGACTCAAAAGTGGATAGAGGATCAAGAAAAGGACTTCACTGAAGCCCAGAACAATAACCCTAATCTTATTACAGAGGATTTGTTGGAGAAATATATCTTTACTGATATACACGAGATTTTATTTGGGGGAATCCATCAGGATCTATACGAGTAGTTAGTTAGGTTAGCAGATACCCAGTTTGAGATCTGATCTAGACCTCCTGTGGTTTGGACGTCGGAGATGATCAAGAAGGTCAAGAGAGATGATAACGCCATATCACGTGCAGTAGATCACTGGTTTGATAGCACCATTGGAGGGTACATCATCGAGTTTGTTGTTGACAGAGTATAGTCATTTAGCCAAGTCGAGAGATATTTCTTAAGGGACCCAAAGGGAAATTTTTACAATTCTTGAAGTTGAAACTTAAGATGTTATTGCATGAAAAGAACATCTTGAAGATACAATAGGTTGGTCAGATCTAGAAAAGATAATGTTCAAAAATTTGGATAGCGACAGTGACAGAGAAGCTGGACATACGCACCGTGGAAAAGCATTTAGAGAAGTTCACCTTGCAAACTTATTCAAGCATAACTATGGGGATGAGGGTTTCTACAGTGGAGAAGAGGTAGATCTGAAAGACGAGGAGCATTCAGAACCTGCTGGGACAGAGGAAGGGAAAGATGAAGAGCTTCGCTAAGAATAACCTGAAACTTCAAGCACTGCGTAGACTGTTGAAGTAACTTTTATTATCCCTCCTGTTGATTCAGTAGTATTAAGCAATCAGAGTAATCCAAGCCACCAGAGCGTCCAGAGCACCGTCACTAGTAGTCCACCACATACTCAGTGAAGAACCCTAGGAAGATCTATGGTCGATGAGATGAGACTTCCCATATTTAGGGGAGATAGATATGAAGATCCTGATCAACACTAGTTCTTATGTGAATCCGTATGGAATATTGAAAATATCACTGACGAAGATGTCAAAAGAACCCAGTTTAGTACCACTCTAAGAGATCGCGCACTGAGCTGGTACATGAAGCTTGTCCAAGGACTTGCATAGCCTAAGACACCAAATCAAATTAAGAATGTGTTGATTGTAGAGTTCAAGAAACCCAAGTCAGATTCACAATGTATTACAGAGATGAAAGAGATCAAGCAAAAGCTAGCCGAACCTATTTGGGAATTCGACTAGAGATTCAAAACCTTAACAGGCCGATTGACTTTTTAGATCCCAGATGAGCAAAATAAAGAATGGTTCATCACTGCTCTCTTACCACACATCAGAGTTCCTCTGATGCAACAGAAGATTTCTTCACAGTCTGAGGTGCTGGATATCACCATGAAGCTAGAATCAACCCCTATGGGAGAATCTAACTCAGATATGAGTGAGATCTTGAGTCAGCTAACTAGTTTGTCTTTGCAGGTCGAGGATATGAAGAAATACAAGGGAAAAGATAAAAGAGAAGACATCTGGTGTGTCAGGTTTAGATCAGAAGGCCATGACAAGGAACATTGTCCCCTATTTAATGAATACTTGGCTTCTAGAGCTCCGATCCCTTTGAAGCAAGTCACCTTACCCTGGTGTGAGGTATGCATAAATAGACATCGCCCTGGTGAGTGATATTACATGAAAAAGTATGTTCAGACACCCACAAATTTGTATTGCATGTTATGTAAGTCCATGGGACATGATGATAGGGATTGTAGGGCTTACAATCTCATGCATGAAAGGTCGAGAGACATATACAAGATTCAAGGTGAAGTACAACAAGAAGGAAACACTACGCAGTATAACTCTCCTGGAAGAGGAAACTTCAATCCTTGTTGTGGATTCAAAGGAAGAGGACAAGGAGGAGGAATGGGTCGAGGTCGAGGATAGATAAGTTTTATAACTGCGCACAACCAGGACACCTCATAAGGGATTGCCAGAACCCTTTTACTACTTCCAGCTACTGCAACTTGTTTGAACATGTTATAGAAGATTTCCCTGTGCTGCTAGCTAAGCTTCAGGAAAGAAGAGGACCTCAACAGAACCCACAAGTGCAACTGATATATGATGAACCTTGCAGAGAAGACCCTAGAGTCGTTGTTATCACTAGAGGAGGCATTGTTACAAGAGAAGATAGACTGATCCAAGGGAAGACTACAGAAGACTCAAGAATCAGAAAAGCTACAGAGAAGACACAAATGTTTGATGCAAAGAAAGAAAGACAAATGTTTGAGGAAGAAAGAAAAGAATTCAGAGGAGAACAGGGTTCCTCATCAAAGACAAGACCAGAAGTGAGATAATATGGAATGCCTCTGGCATTTGATTAGTCTGCTTTACCAAAAGAAGGAAAAGAGGTAAGCAAGCTCATGGAATTTCTATATACTTGTATTAAGTTGATTCAGGATGAAAGCACTATACAAGAATTACAAACTTTAATCAGACAATATGAGCTAGGAAAGATGGACCCCTTACTTAATAGGGCAGTACATCAAATCGGTAAGAAGAGAAGGACCAATAAGGAATTGCATTCAAATACTCAAATAGGAGAGTATGAGATAGATTATGAGGTCCTCAACTTAGGGTTAGAGGTTAATGTCATGACGAAGAAAACCTAGGCACTGATGGGAAAACCAAAGTTGATCTATTCCCCTATTAGGCTCAGGATGGCCAAGCAACAATATTTCAGTCCCTTTGGACGATTGGAGCATGTCCTTGTGGACATCGACAAAGTAAGAACATTTGTAGATTTTGAGGTAATTGAGATAGTTGATGATAGTTGTCCTTACCCTGCGCTATTAGGAATTGATTGAGATTTCAATAATTCCACTGTGGTTGATTTGAAGAAGAGACATATGAATTTTGAAAGAGATGGCCTTAGGGTCATTTCACCTCTAGATCCAGATGAAAGTCAGCGCTACACAGAACCTATCAGAGAAGAAGACCATGCATATGAACTAGAAAACATATGCAAATTAACATCCAGACAACATGATTACATTAATCCTACAGCCGATGGGAACCTAAGCTGGCGAAATTATAGCACATGTTCATCAGACTCAGAAGAATCATTGGAGAACTAGCAGAATAATATGTACGAAGTATCTACAAGAATATGTGCTAGATTAACCAGAGAAGTTCGCTGGATCGACACAACAGTAAGTAACTTACCCACCTTTGATGGCCTGAATTCTTTAGAAACCTTCTTGTCGGACTTTGAAGAAAGTGTACCAATACAACAAATATTGTTGGCAATGGATGAGGCCCTGAAAGAAACCCCAGCAAGATGGTGGGAGACACACAAAAATAGCATTACAGAATGGGTACAATGTCGTACCCTAATGACAACGCGGTTCTTAGCACAAGTATAAGGCTGTGAAGCTCGCTACACAGGTCGAAGTTGTCCAAAGGACCACATGTAGAGTTGCAAGGAAGCATGGAGCAACATTCCCCAAGAAGAGTGGGTGAAAAAATTCATCAACACATTGGACATGGCACCTATCAACTGGTACCTTCAAGCAGAGCTGCGCCTCATCACTACAAATTGGAAAGGTATGACTCAAAATTTTGTAACCAACTTCTTATTTTAAAGTCAATATCCTTCAGTAGATCAAGCATTACAGATTGTGAGACAGAAATTATTCAAGGATTCATCTAGCGTTCCTTTGGAACAAGAATAGGACGAATGGACTATGCCTCTCCAGAAATTGCAAGGTTGTTACAACATCAATACTGATGAAGACGATGATCCTAGGAAGGTGAACATCGCAGAAACATAAGACCAAAGAGATGTGGAAGGACCGGGAGTTGAGCTACCATTCATCGGACAACCGATCAATATTAAGAAGGTCAATATTGGGACAAAGCAGTCACCAAAGTTTGCAAATGTTGGAGATTATTGGGATGCTACTACCATTGACAAAATTATAGAGTTACTGCATGAATATCAGAACTTGTTTCCAACCAAGTTCACTGATATGAAGGGCATTAAAGGGCCTATGGGAGAAATGAGGATTCCTTTAAATCCATATGAAAGACTAGTCAAATAGAGACATTATAGATTGAACCCTAAATATAAGGAGAAAATAAAGATTGAGCTCGATAGAATGCTGGAAGTAGGGGTTATAAAACTTGTTGAAGAGTCAGAATGGATTAGCCCTATGGTGGTGCAAGAAAATAAGACAGGAGAGATCATGATATGTGTAGATCTCAGGAAGCTGAATGATTCTTTTTTGCATGACCCCTTCCCTACACCATTCACTGACGATGTGTTAGATAATGTGGGAGGCCAGAAAGTATATTCTTTTACAGACGAATTTTCAGGATACCATCAGATCTAGATTGCTAAGGAAGATCGCCATAGGACCACATTTGAAATAGAATGGGGATCCTACCAATATACAGTTATTCCATTTGGATTGAAGAATGCCCCAACCATATTTTCCAGGGTGGTGGTCGAAGCATTCAAGGATTTTTTGCATAGATTTATAGAAGCATATTTTGATGATTGGATTGTTTTTAGTTTACTGAAGGATCATATTGAATGTCTAAGGATAATGTTGGATAAATGAAGGCAGTGTCAAATTGCCTTAAACCTAAAGAAATGCATCTTCTTTTCACCATTTGGAGTGTTGTTAGGTCATATTGTATGCAAGAAAGGGTTGTTGGTAGATCCATCCAAAATTGCCATTATAGTTGATCTACCCCCTCCTACTTCAGTCAAACAGCTATGCACTATGCTGGGACACACAGGATACTACATGAAGTTCATTAAAGGATATTCTTAGATCATAGCACTTATGGAGAAACTGTTGAAGAAGGACTGTCAGTTTAGTTGGACAAAAGAATGCCAGCAGAGCTTTGACACAATGAAACAGAAAATGGTTACTGCGCCTATTCTGGTTTTCCTAGATTAGACCAAGGAGTTTCATGTGCATGTCGCTGCGTCTTCCATTGCTTTAGGAGCAGTGTTAGCACAACCTGGAGAAGGAGATATTGACCACCCATTATATTTTTCTAGCAGGAAGATATCAACTGCTGAGATTAATTACAACACGACTGAGAGAGAAGGGTTATCCATGGTGTACGCATTACATAAATTTCACCACTACTTGTTGGGAGGACACTTTAAAATGTTTACTAATCACTCTGCGTTGAAATAACTATTCAACAAGCCAGTGTTGGGGGGAAGAATATGCAGATGGATTCTTCTGTTCCAGGAATATGACTTTGAGATTGTAGTTAATCCAGGAAGAATGAACAAAGGTCCTGAGCACTTGTCAAGGTTAGAACATGGTGAAGTGCCGACCAGTTTGGAGGATGTACTACCGGATGCACAGTTACTAACCATTAGAAATATCGATGACCACTTCGTAGAGATAGTCCAATTCCTATAAGTAGGAATGGGACCTAGTGCATATACAATTCCTCAGAAGAAACAACTAGTAGTGCGCGTTGCAGACTTCTCACTTATAGCTTGACACTATAAAAGATGGGACATGATGAGATATTAAGAAGATGTGTTATGGAGACAGAGAAACCACCGATCCTCGAAAACGCTCATGAAGGCATCGCAGGAGGACATTATGTAGGTAAAGAAACTGCACAGAAGGTTCTTAGAGCTGGCCTTTGGTGGCTTGCCTTACACAGAGATGCTAAAGACTATTCCAGAGCATGCGACATATGCCAAAGAGTTGGGAAACCATCCATAAGAGATGAATTTCCATTAGCACCACAACTAACCCTACAAGAATTCGAGAAATGGGCCATTGACTTCGTTGGACCTATAAACTCACCAGGAAAGTGTACAGGAGCAAGGTACATAATTAGAGAAATATAGTACTTGACCACATGGGTCGAAGCAAGAGAAGTCAAGGACTATAGTGCAACTATAGCTGCGCGCTTCATATTTGATGACATCATAACTAGGTTTGGATTCCCAAAGATCCTTATGAGTGATCAAGGCACACACTTCATCAATAAGACAGTTGAAGCCCCGACTAAAGAATTTGCAGTCCACCATCAGAAGAGCACACCATACCATCCACAAGAAAATGGGACAGTTGAAGCATTCAACAAGATTTTGGAGACAACACTAACCAATATTTGCAGTGTGAACATGGATGACTGGGATTTAAGAGTACCAGCAGTATTATGGGCCTATAGAACCACTTGAAAGAAGCTGACAATGCAGACACCATTTATGTTGGTATATGGTCTTTAAGCTATTGTTCCAATGGAATATTTGGTACCAAGCCTAAGAATTGTTTCCTTTACAGATATGGATGACCCTGGCGCTGTTCATGAGAGGCTTGCATAGTTGGCTGAATTGGAAGAAGACATATTTTTTGCAAGATTTCATCAACAAGTACAGAAGGAAAGAGAGAAGGCCTATCATGACAGGCACATCAATAAGAAGGCATTTAAACAAGGTGATCTAGTACTGATATATGACAGTAAGTTCAACAAACATCCTAGGAAGTTCAAAATGCATTGGCTAGGGCCATATGAGATCGCCTATGTTACAGAAGGAGGATCTGTGTAATTGAAGACTATGAATGGAGATTGGAAGGAAGGATTAGTGAATGGGAGCTAGTTGAAATTGTACTATGACAACCAACTACCCTGCAACTCTCAGTAAACACAAGAGGAAAAGGGTCTAGGTAACAGGTGTAGTTGAAGCTGGGTACCAGACACGGAAAAGACAATCTTCACAAGGAAGGAGAGGAGGCATCGAACAAAAAGCAGAGGCTACACTGCGCAGTCTGAATTCGAAGTAAAATAGAAAGCCTAGATCTGAAGTGCCTCAGGATGAGTCATAGGTGAGTGTTGGGGGCCTATTGGCCCTTGGTTATGGAAGTACGTGAATATCAAGGAAGAAAAGAGAGAATGTGAACTGCAAAGAAGACACAGTGATTGATACTGGGTCGAAGTGAGCAAAAAGAGCAGAAAAGGTGGAATGAAGTTCGAGAAAGAAAAGTCGTTGGACAAAGAGATCGAGGATGACATATCAAAAATAAAGAAGGATAGTGGACAGCTCAGAAAGTTGAGAAAGCCACCATTGGATGCTTTGGAGCACTACATGAGAAGGAAATAAAGACAGGCTGACGAAGCCCTGAAAACATGGGGTTGACCTAGGGTTTTAGACATCTAGGGTTTTGGTATCTAGGGTTTTGGACACCTAGGTTTCGACCTAAGGATGTCGGTGAGTGATTGTAATGTATAAATAAGAACCTATATGAGGGAAGAGGGTTCGTTTAGGTTTGTGTGGTTCGATCTGGTTGTTGTTGGTATATTGTGAGAGATTATTGTTGTGTGAGAGAGAAGTGCTAAGTGGGAGAGCCTTATGGTATTGTAAGATCTTTAGCTTGTTGCGAAGGTCAACCCTAGAGCTAGGTGCGAAGGGAGGAGAGAGAAAGAGAGGAGAAGAGATAAGATCTGCTAGCTAAGAGTGCAAACAAGAACTGTATGCTTCATCTTAATATATTATAAAGCACAGTTATGTGGACGTAGCCCTAGAGGGAGGGTGAACCACGTATATCTTGTGTTATGTGTGATTGATCTTATACCTTTTCCATTTGATATACTGTGATTGCATTACCATGTTAGATATGATAAATAGATGGGCAGAGTATATCTAAGCTGATAACTGACATATGAATTTTGTGGTGTTATCGTATTAGATCCACTTGATATTCCCTTGGTTGTAGACATCTTTGTCCTGCAACCCCCCCATAACTGCTTCAGGTGAGACTGCATCTACTTCATAGGTGTTACCGAAAGGGCTAGTAGTTAGGGATTGTTGGTGCACTCTTAGAGATGAACCCTGGGTCTGCCCCTGTGCCAACAAAACCCCCCCTACAAAATCCATTCGAGATACTTTCCCATGACTGAGAAGGTACTATAACTGGTGTACATAATCCTAAATTTGTGTTGCTAGGCTTGCTTGTGGCACACATAACACACCCTTTTACATACTTGGAAACTATCTCATTCATTCGAGGAAAATAACAATATCTCTGTAATTGTGCTACTATCTTACCAACCCCAAAATGACCAGAAATGAGAGTTGTATGAGCTTCTTTGATTACATTCACTCTTCCATCCCTAGGTATACAAAAATTTCCAAGATGATATAACCAATTATCGTGCATATGATAATCCAACTGCTGATTTCCTATATATATATATATACAAAATTCATTATCCCTAGCACATTTTTCAACATAACTTTCATGAGCTAAGGAATTATTCTTTAATATTGTAAATGCATTAATCACTAGTCTCGAAAACATATCTGCAATCTTATTATGAATACCTTTCTTATACTTGATTACCAAATGGAATTGTTGTAAGAAACCCATCCACTTGAAATGTCGTTATTGTTGTAGCTTGGTCTGTAACTACAAATACTGCAATGGATGATGATCAATATGAACTATTGTATCTTTTCCCATTAAATAATGCTTCCATTTCTTAACACTTTGTACCAACGCATACAATTCCTTATCATATGTTGGATAGTTAATTACTATTCGAGTAAAATTATTAGAATGATAACACATAGGTTTACCTTATTGCATCAAGACTGCTCCCATGACATATCTTCTTGCATCGATTTGAATCTCCAATGGTTGTTGTAGATTTGGCATAGCTAAAACTAGCGTGGTGCTTATCTTTTCCTTAAATGTATAGAAGGCTTTTGGTTGTTTTCCTCCCCATTGAAAAATCTATTTCAAACCAATCTTA
>SNQJ01S0002696.1:192006-204599 GCA_010110895.2 Picea sitchensis
GACCCCAAGGCCATCCAACTAATGTAGGGTAGGAAGGAATTCCTCCGACTAGATTGATTACTTTGAAATTGACTCGTGTCAAAATTCCCATTATAGATGTTATTACACTTTTAATAATTCCAATTGGTTCAATGAACCTTTGATATGCTACCTTAAGAAAATTCATTATAGGTTGAAGCAAGGGTTTCCCAAGTCAGATCCATGTTTCTCTTGGGAGGATATTTACTTGTGATCCAAAGTCGACTATGCCTTGTTTGATCAATTGTCCATCGATTTCAACGTCGACTTGTGGGTTGAAGTCATTTTTTTTCTTTCCTGTGATAAATGGCGCAAACTTTTCATTGGTCTTTGATATTCTTTATATTCTCTCAAAATTCTCAGTAAGTAGATCAATCGATCAACTAAATGTTTCTCTTTCAATAATTGCATAAATTGATCTAGTGTAGTTTCTGAAATATTCTCATGTCCCCCCTTGTTGGTTTTGTCGTGGTCGATATTTTTAAAGAATTTCATTGCTTCCCTAATTAGTTTTTCTTCATATTCTGGGTTGGGATATGTGTTTCGGCCTCCTCTCTATTGAATTGGCAGTTCTAGAAAACTGTCTTTGACAGCTCTCGAGCGTGTTACTACATGGAGTTTCTTCAAATTCAAAATATCCATTTTTGGAACTTTGTGCAAGAGATTTACATTTCTTTTTTTCATTACTTTTTCTAGTACGATTGGACAGTCTTAGAGTGAGTGGTCTCCCACTCCACAAATTTTACAGAACTTGAGATCAGTTCTATCTTTGATTGGGTAATATGGAGTAATGTAGTCATCTTTTCAATTGTTGAAGAAGTAATATCGTCATTGACCTCATCCTCAGTTGAAGTTGCCTCTTCCTCCTCATCCATGGTCTTGATAGCCTCCATGACCTCTACCACTGTATCTATTTCCACCTTGGTCAACATTCTGATCAATCGTCTGTGTGTAATAGACTAACTGAATGTTTGTTCATTTTTTCTTTGCATATATGGAACCACTTTGGACGCACTTTTCTCATATTGTGTGGGAATTCCCTTGTAGCATTATTTGTTACTCCTTTCCATATATCACAAAATGTTTCAATATAATTTTGTTGGGCTACAGGGTCTAGTGCATCACTTAATTTGCAAAAATATTTTGTGTGGCCTTCACTGGAACATATTATACACCATAGTTCAATGCATGATATTGGCATGTTCTTAATTGATTGTTGTAACTCTGTAGGTTTTTCTTCTATTCATTTTTCAATAATTGATGAAGTCGAAGGGTCTTCATCATCCATTTCTATTCTTTGTGCTTTTTCAGAACTTCTTCACATGTCGATAGGTCGTCAATATGTAGTGGTACTCTAATATTTTTCAATAGGCCTGCTACATACCATTGTACAACCATTTTCTCATTGATTTCATAGGGAATTTGGCTCAAAAGGTCTTTGAACCTTTTATCGTACTCACAGACAGTTTCTCCCAGGTTCGACTTGATTTCTTTCAATTTTTGAGCCGTCAAGTGACTTATGTATTGCATTTTAAAGAATGTGAGGAAATTTTTTGTTATATTTGACTCCGAGCATTGTTGATTTTCTGTATATTTCATAAAATAGGTAAGATCCCTAGCTTGAAGTGTCACACCAAAATGTGCCATTTCGTTATCTCATCAGTTATGTCTTCTACATCCCATAATTTCTCACAAATGAACCATTATTGTTTCGGATCCTTGTCACCTTCATATATTGGGATGTGGTTGAGTCCCATTGTTACTTTATTGGATTTTTTAGAGGTTGGAACTATTGCAATTATTTGTGTCAAATTCAAATGGGAAGTTGAATTGCTTTCTTGAGTTGAGGTCAAAATATCCATCTTGATCGGTATGATTTGACGTTGATCTTCAATCGGGATGTATTCAATTGATAACTAAATTTATTCTTTGTTTGTACTTGGAACATATGTCTGACAATATTTTTCTATATATTTGACGAATCATCCTCTATAGGGCCGTGTCTATTCATTTTCATTGTCTGTTGAATTTTAATCTTCCAATAGTAGATTCTACAAGGGGGCGAAGTCTGTGAGGTCTGTAACATGAAGTACTATATATTTTGGTCAATTTCATTATGCTTCAATGAGTACTGTGTCTCTTATCTTACCATTATTTTCATTTCAACACTGCACCCTTGTTGAATGTGTATCCACATGAAGTATTTTTCTGATCCAGGATGATTCATAATACTCAAAGAGGTCCAAGAAGATCCATAACACTCATATAGGTCCAGGAGGATTTAGAAATGCTCAAATTTTTATCTTCTCAAATGATCTCAAAAAATTCCTTCATTGTGTAGAGCTCCTCGATAGCTTTCTAATAGTGCAAAAATTACCTCGGACGGAGTTCGTATGCAAAAGATATAGTCGGCCAAAGTTTTGGTCAACATGGGAAAAAAATCAAAGTCAAAGGTGACATGTGTCACCACTACAAGGGTGACACATGACATGATCGTAAATCCATACGATGCTGATGTAGAAACACCATAGAGCACCACGTGTTACATCATACCACTAACGCGACATTCGACTAGGTAAGTGAAGTGGCATCGACCGTATAACTGACGTGGCATTGATCGTACAGTTGGAAACAAGTGGACCAATTATAGGGTACCATGTGGACCAATCATATCGTGCCACATGGAACCTTCAAGAAGGACAAGTTGTCCTAGGATCAAAATGGTTGGAGTCAGAAGGAATCGAACCTCCGACCTCATAGCACGAGCCAACAAACTTAAACACATGCGCTAACCAATCGATCCAACGGTCATGTAGAATATTCCAATGGATAACAATATATTTATTGTTATATAAATATAACATGTCAAAGAAATGGATTCCACATGGCTTCAACCCCTGAACTCCCACAACATGACCCACAACTTAACATAAGTGTGCCAACCATTATTCCATATGATTGTGTTGTTACAACCAACACAACAAACCAAATTTAAGTTTGTGTGGTGGGGTTCACACGAAGGTTTGGGGCTTGCACCCTATTTAATTGGCACAAAATTCAATGCACCATCACATTAGAGTATGGAATAATGTTTTTGTTAGAGGTATCAAGACTTTGGGATTTCACCGTAATGCATTCCAAAGGATTTCTTAATGGAAATATATGAAGTTTATATTCATTTTTCTCAAAATTTTGCAGGGAATTCGATGGCGCACTATGTTTTTGAGTTTGAGCAACAAGTAAAAAGGTCATTGTAAAAACACAAGCATTTGAGAATTAATAAAACGGTCTCAAATGGAAGCGGACCTAGAGACGTAGCCCAAATTGGGTGAACTTGTTAACAAACTTCTTGTGTATGTGGCATATTATTGTTGTTTTATTTCACTCAATTTTTTTGCAAGTTATTTATCATTGAAGTGATTTTCGATAGATAAGTAAATTCACATGTTTTATGTAATCAGTGAAATGATCATTATTGTTTTGAAATAAAGTTACATGATTATGTGTATTAAATAATAATTAACATTTAAGTATTTTTCGGATCAAGTTGGTATCAGAGCAGGTTTTGACTAGTGTTTACAAGTGAATGCTTATAAGGTTCAGATTCAAGCTTGATAAAGATAATCTTGCAAGTTATAAGATAATGATTCAAAGGATATTTCATAAGAAAAAGATGGATTCCAAAGGAAAGGAAAGAGAAGATCCTCCCATTATACCTGAGGAAGTTATGGCTACACTTTGCTCAATGATGGAAATAATAGATTATATATATTAAAGAATTCACAAAAATGGTAATGGAGAATCTTTGGTAAGATATGGAGGAGGAGGTGAAGGTGGTGAACTTGTATAACCCTCTTAAAAAATTTCCTCATCATCATTTACCAATGGAGAAAATGAACATTCTTCACATAAGAAGAATCCCTCTAAGAAGTACATACTAGTGATTTTCCTTTATTGAAATTAGATGTAAAGTTTGAATTGTTGATTTATGATGGAGAATTGAATGTAGAGAAGTGGGACAATTGGATCAAACATATAAAGGTATATTGCAAGGTACAAAAGATCATGGATGACACTGCAAAGACACAATTGGTTATTCTTCTACTGGGCAGTGCATCTTTGATATGGAGGGAGAGTAAGACACACGTTGATCTCGTTCAATAGGGTAAAGTAATTTCTTCTTGGGATGAATTTACTGCTGCAATAAGAAAACAATTTTATCCATCAGCTTATGTGAAAACTGCAATTATGGAATGGAAACATCTCAGACAAGGAAAAGGAAAAATGGTTCAATTATATACACAGGAATTTAAGAAGAAAGCATTATCTTTAGGAATTTCGTTATATACTCATGAAACTCTTATAAAGTATATTGCTGGCATGCACTAATATCTTCAACATGATATTTGTATGTTTAACCATACTAACATTGATGAAGTGTCAGTACAAGATACTCCTCTGGAGGCTAGTAAGGGAAAGCATGTGATTTAGGATAAGAATCCACACAAGTTCGAAAATGAATCGAAAGGAAAATGGAAGAGTAAGAAATCAACTACAATAAAGAAAGCTGAAGAAAAACCTACATGTTCTCACTGTAAAACAAAGGGACATGAGGAAGTACAATGTCGAAAACTGCATCCAAAATTACGACCAAAGAAGTTCCAAGATAAGGGGAAACAAAATATTGATGCATCAACTCAATAAGATCTACGATCGAATTCAGGAGATGAATATAAGATCATGGAAGTAGGAATAAAAGGTATATCTCGTGCCAAATCTAATTCTTCAGTTCAATCTACTAAATTGGAAAGTATTCTTTATCAAAAGAAAAGAAGTGAGCTTTTTCATGGCAGGGTTATAGTAAAACATACAAAGATAGATAATTTGTTTGACAATGGATCTCAAGTTAACTTAATATCTAAATAAATTGTTAAGAAGTTGGGTTTAAAGATGAAACATCATAGAAAACCATATCCATTAGGTTAGGTGTGTGATGATGCTAATTTGCAAGTAACAAATCAGTGTAAAATCAGATTTGCAATTACAACTAAATTCTTTGATGAGGTTGATGTTAGACAACTGAGAGGGGGGGTGAATCAGTTGTCTCTGTGCTTAAACAATTATGGTTCTTTTAAACTCTTTGTAGAGACACTGAATGATGATCACAATAATGCAGGGAAATAAACAATGGTACTTTCAGCATCATTCACATATATGAGAAACACAAAGACAGATATTTCCCGAGGAAACCCATGCAGGGTAAAAACCTATTTTTCTTTATATGATAAGTAATGGTTACATTCTTTACAGTATCATACATATGAGCACCAACTCATAATGAGGCTACAACCTCAATTTTTCAAGATGCAANCCTCAGTTTTGCAAGTTGCAACTTGCTGAGAGCACCAACTCTATGTTTTCTCTAGCACCCACTAGAGGGAAGCACCAACTCCCTGGTTTCTCTAGCACCAACTAGAAGGAAGCACCAACTCCCTGGTTTCTCTAGCACCAACTAGAAGGAAGCAACAACTCCCTGTGTTCAAGCACCCACTTGAACCTTTGAGGACACAAGTCCTCCCTAGCTCCTCCCAACCACCCTAAAATATAAATATTTTCTACTGAAACTTATTACAGTGATATGATGTTCAACAATGGCTTACTAGACTCATCATTGTTTTGCTACATTTCGTTGCTTTGTCTGCCTCATTGCCTTTTTGCACACCTCACTTGCGCTATCTGTTCTTTCGTTGTTTATGCTCTGTGCGCCATGTCCATTCACTGCATAGTTCCTCTTCTATTCTCTTCAGCTGCTGCACTCTCCTCCTTCTTCACACATGAATCACCTTCACCAACAACAATCACAGCAACCTCCAACATCAACAACAACAACCCCCTTCTCTTCTCTGTACTGTGTATTTATAGCTTCTGTGCACCTTGTGCATGCAATGTTCGCAATGCCTCTGCATGTTGACTCCGCGCCGTTATTCTCCACCTCTCGAGTGTTCTGTCTGATCATCATCGTGACTCTTTAGCTTCTCTGGCAGTTGAGACTCTTCGTCTTCTTTGTGGCAGTTGAGCTCACCTTCTCTGTTTTAGTTACAGGATTCCATGCCCATCCATCTGTCAATCCCTTCTAAGAGTAGTCTTCCTTCACTTGGACGAAGCTTGGAGACTCTTCATCTCCTCTAGCGATCACACAGGGGTCTCTTCAAATTCTCTAGCAGATTCCATCAATGGTTTCTGGCAGTTTCACTGTGTCGTGCATCAGTAGCCCTCCGATTAACACTTGATATGACGGTTCAGATTACATCGCGATTTCACCTATTGCGATATCGAGATTCCTGATGTCAATAATTCTTGACATGTCCAACTCTCGATCCTCGATGCCTCTCCATTGACTGGAATCAACAGTCCAGATCAAAGCTTGATCTGACGGCTCAGATTGTATCGTGATTTCACATATCACGATATCAGGATTCCTGATGTCAATAATCTTTGACATGTCCAACTCTCAATCCCTGAAACTCCGATAAGGTGTCCATCTGCTGACGTCATACTTGGATTGACACGTGTTGAATACTGCCACGTGTCACTCTGATTCGTGACTTACATGTGCCTGAAATGTTGAATCAGTCTGACACTTGTCATTACCTGGTTGTGCCACGTGTTCCTAGATGACGTGGCCTGTTGACGTGAGTCACGTCGACGGTCTAGATCACATCTTGATCTGACGGCTCAGATTACGCCAGGATTTTGCATATCGAGAAATCAGGATTCCTATTGCATTGTTTCTTTGACATTTCCAAAACGCGATCCTCGAAACTCCAATCAATGGTTCAGATGTTATCTTGATTTGACGGCTCAGATTACGTCAAGTTTTTGTGAGCCCTCTACCCCTTGCACTTTTAAAGATCGTGCAAGTTTTCCTCAATCCAACGGTGGTCGGACCCTGCGCTTGGATCTGACGCCTCTAACTTCAATTAGCCCTCCGGTTAAGCTCATGGTCCACATGACCTTCTCCTATATGACCGCAGCCAAACCTCCTCATCGGGGTTTCAGACTTTCCCATGTCGAAACATATATGTCATCAGGATTTGCGATCCCTCGAATCTCGACGCGCTCTTTACGCACTAGCTCTCCTGGCTAGGCTCCTGGCCCATATGACCGTTATCCCCATGACCGTAGTCTTACCACTCGTTGGGGTTTCAAGATTTTCAATGCTGCAATGCATTGGCTCACGGGATTCCTGATATGTGAAACCCTGATGAGTCATCCCTCCTTTCGGGATTTCACCTTGGTTTTTCCCGATGGTAAACCTCGTGCAGCTCCTGTCCGATCTGACGGCTGACGGGATTTCTGAATGAGATCCCACGACTGTCAATATCTCCCTTCTATAGGATTCTCCTAAGCTCCTATATCTTGAGCTTTGTTACTCGCGTTCTCCTCGACGTTGTTCCTCCTGAGATTTCACTTCCGAATCACCAAGGAGTTCTTGGACTTCTGCACCTCTGCAAAGTCTTCACATGCACACTCTGATCCTGCCATCTTCACTGTTGTACTTGCCATCAATGACAAGTATACGCTACCTGTTAGACATTTGCCAACAGTTGAGTTAGATGGTGTGCCTCTTGAAATTTACGACATTGTCTTCAGTAGTCCATATCTATTTGAAAATAAAACTATATTATATTGTGAAGATAAAAAATATCACCTTTTCAAAGATGGGATTGAATTTATTGTCATAGCTCATCCTATTAAAACTAATTTTTCTTTGGTGAGCACAAAGAAAATGAAGAGACTCGTGAGTGCAAGTAAATCCTTTATTCTCATGATAGTGAAACAAAAGGAAAAAGACATATCATAATTTTTATCATGTTGTGATCCAGATCATAAATAGGAACTGGCAAAGATTATTTATAACTATGATGAGTTATTCTAGGAACCGACAGGGATTCCTCCTAAGAGGGAGGTTGAACATGAAACTCATTTGCCGTAGGATTTTCCTCTTCTTAAGATTGGTTTGAAATAGATTTTTCAATGGGGAGGAAAACAACCAAAAGCCTTCTATACATTTAAGGAAAAGATAAGCACCACGCTAGTTTTAGCTATGCCAAATCTACAACAACCATTGGAGATTCAAATCGATGCAAGAAGATATGTCATGGGAGCAGTCTTGATGCAATAAGGTAAACCTATGTGTTATCATTCTAATAATTTTACTCGAATAGTAATTAACTATCCAACATATGATAAGGAATTGTATGCGTTGGTACAAAGTGTTAAGAAATGGAAGCATTATTTAATGGGAAAAGATACAATAGTTCATATTGATCATCATCCATTGCAGTATTTGTAGTTACAGACCAAGCTACAACAATAACGACATTTCAAGTGGATGGGTTTCTTACAACAATTCCATTTGGTAATCAAGTATAAGAAAGGTATTCATAATAAGATTGCAGATATGTTTTCGAGACTAGTGATTAATGCATTTACAATATTAAAGAATAATTCCTTAGCTCATGAAAGTTATGTTGAAAAATGTGCTAGGGATAATGAATTTTGTATATATATATATATAGGAAATCAGCAGTTGGATTATCATATGCACGATAATTGGTTATATCATCTTGGAAATTTTTGTATACCTAGGGATGGAAGAGTGAATGTAATCAAAGAAGCTCATACAACTCTCATTTCTGGTCATTTTGGGGTTGGTAAGATAGTAGCACAATTACAGAGATATTGTTATTTTCCTCGAATGAATGAGATAGTTTCCAAGTATGTAAAAGGGTGTGTTATGTGTGCCACAAGCAAGCCTAGCAACACAAATTTAGGATTATGTACACCAGTTATAGTACCTTCTCAGTCATGGGAAAGTATCTCGAATGGATTTTGTAGGGGGGGTTTTGTTGGCACAGGGGCAGACCCAGGGTTCATCTCTAAGAGTGCACCAACAATCCCTAACTACTAGCCCTTTCGGTAACACCTATGAAGTAGATGCAGTCTCACCTGAAGCAGTTATGGGGGGGTTGCAGGACAAAGATGTCTACAACCAAGGGAATATCAAGTGGATCTAATACGATAACACCACAAAATTCATATGTCAGTTATCAGCTTAGATATACTCTGCCCATCTATTTATCATATCTAACATGGTAATGCAATCACAGTATATCAAATGGAAAAGGTATAAGATCAATCACACATAACACAAGATATACGTGGTTCACCCTCCCTCTAGGGCTACGTCCACATAACTGTGCTTTATAATATATTAAGATGAAGCATACAGTTCTTGTTTGCACTCTTAGCTAGCAGATCTTATCTCTTCTCCTCTCTTTCTCTCTCCTCCCTTCGCACCTAGCTCTAGGGTTGACCTTCGCAACAAGCTAAAGATCTTACAATACCATAAGGCTCTCCCACTTAGCACTTCTCTCTCACACAACAATAATCTCTCACAATATACCAACAACAACCAGATCGAACCACACAAACCTAAACGAACCCTCTTCCCTCATATAGGTTCTTATTTATACATTACAATCACTCACCGACATCCTTAGGTCGAAACCTAGGTGTCCAAAACCCTAGATACCAAAACCCTAGATGTCTAAAACCCTAGGTCAACCCCATGTTTTCAGGGCTTCGTCAGCCTGTCTTTATTTCCTTCTCATGTAGTGCTCCAAAGCATCCAATGGTGGCTTTCTCAACTTTCTGAGCTGTCCACTATCCTTCTTTATTTTTGATATGTCATCCTCGATCTCTTTGTCCAACGACTTTTCTTTCTCGAACTTCATTCCACCTTTTCTGCTCTTTTTGCTCACTTCGACCCAGTATCAATCACTGTGTCTTCTTTGCAGTTCACATTCTCTCTTTTCTTCCTTGATATTCACGTACTTCCATAACCAAGGGCCAATAGGCCCCCAACACTCACCTATGACTCATCCTGAGGCACTTCAGATCTAGGCTTTCTATTTTACTTCGAATTCAGACTGCGCAGTGTAGCCTCTGCTTTTTGTTCGATGCCTCCTCTCCTTCCTTGTGAAGATTGTCTTTTCCGTGTCTGGTACCCAGCTTCAACTACACCTGTTACCTAGACCCTTTTCCTCTTGTGTTTACTGAGAGTTGCAGGGTAGTTGGTTGTCATAGTACAATTTCAACTAGCTCCCATTCACTAATCCTTCCTTCCAATCTCCATTCATAGTCTTCAATTACACAGATCCTCCTTCTGTAACATAGGCGATCTCATATGGCCCTAGCCAATGCATTTTGAACTTCCTAGGATGTTTGTTGAACTTACTGTCATATATCAGTACTAGATCACCTTGTTTAAATGCCTTCTTATTGATGTGCCTGTCATGATAGGCCTTCTCTCTTTCCTTCTGTACTTGTTGATGAAATCTTGCAAAAAATATGTCTTCTTCCAATTCAGCCAACTATGCAAGCCTCTCATGAACAGCGCCAGGGTCATCCATATCTGTAAAGGAAACAATTCTTAGGCTTGGTACCAAATATTCCATTGGAACAATAGCTTAAAGACCATATACCAACATAAATGGTGTCTGCATTGTCAGCTTCTTTCAAGTGGTTCTATAGGCCCATAATACTGCTGGTACTCTTAAATCCCAGTCATCCATGTTCACACTGCAAATATTGGTTAGTGTTGTCTCCAAAATCTTGTTGAATGCTTCAACTGTCCCATTTTCTTGTGGATGGTATGGTGTGCTCTTCTGATGGTGGACTGCAAATTCTTTAGTCGGGGCTTCAACTGTCTTATTGATGAAGTGTGTGCCTTGATCACTCATAAGGATCTTTGGGAATCCAAACCTAGTTATGATGTCATCAAATATGAAGCGCGCAGCTATAGTTGCACTATAGTCCTTGACTTCTCTTGCTTCGACCCATGTGGTCAAGTACTATATTTCTCTAATTATGTACCTTGCTCCTGTACACTTTCCTGGTGAGTTTATAGGTCCAACGAAGTCAATGGCCCATTTCTCGAATTCTTGTAGGGTTAGTTGTGGTGCTAATGGAAATTCATCTCTTATGGATGGTTTCCCAACTCTTTGGCATATGTCGCATGCTCTGGAATAGTCTTTAGCATCTCTGTGTAAGGCAAGCCACCAAAGGCCAGCTCTAAGAACCTTCTGTGCAGTTTCTTTACCTACATAATGTCCTCCTGCGATGCCTTCATGAGCGTTTTCGAGGATCGGTGGTTTCTCTGTCTCCATAACACATCTTCTTAATATCTCATCATGTCCCATCTTTTATAGTGTCAAGCTATAAGTGAGAAGTCTGCAACGCGCACTACTAGTTGTTTCTTCTGAGGAATTGTATATGCACTAGGTCCCATTCCTACTTATAGGAATTGGACTATCTCTACGAAGTGGTCATCGATATTTCTAATGGTTAGTAACTGTGCATCCGGTAGTACATCCTCCAAACTGGTCGGCACTTCACCATGTTCTAACCTTGACAAGTGCTCAGGACCTTTGTTCATTCTTCCTGGATTAACTACAATCTCAAAGTCATATTCCTGGAACAGAAGAATCCATCTGCATATTCTTCCCCCCAACACTGGCTTGTTGAATAGTTATTTCAACGCAGAGTGATTAGTAAACATTTTAAAGTGTCCTCCCAACAAGTAGTGGTGAAATTTATGTAATGCGTACACCATGGATAACCCTTCTCTCTCAGTCGTGTTGTAATTAATCTCAGCAGTTGATATCTTCCTGCTAGAAAAATATAATGGGTGGTCAATATCTCCTTCTCCAGGTTGTGCTAACACTGCTCCTAAAGCAATGGAAGACGCAGCGACATGCACATGAAACTCCTTGGTCTAATCTAGGAAAACCAGAATAGGCGCAGTAACCATTTTCTGTTTCATTGTGTCAAAGCTCTGCTGGCATTCTTTTGTCCAACTAAACTGACAGTCCTTCTTCAACAGTTTCTCCATAAGTGCTATGATCTAAGAATATCCTTTAATGAACTTCATGTAGTATCCTGTGTGTCCCAGCATAGTGCATAGCTGTTTGACTGAAGTAGGAGGGGGTAGATCAACTATAATGGCAATTTTGGATGGATCTACCAACAACCCTTTCTTGCATACAATATGACCTAACAACACTCCAAATGGTGAAAAGAAGATGCATTTCTTTAGGTTTAAGGCAATTTGACACTGCCTTCATTTATCCAACATTATCCTTAGACATTCAATATGATCCTTCAGTAAACTAAAAACAATCCAATCATCAAAATATGCTTCTATAAATCTATGCAAAAAATCCTTGAATGCTTCGACCACCACCCTGGAAAATATGGTTGGGGCATTCTTCAATCCAAATGGAATAACTGTATATTGGTAGGATCCCCATTCTATTTCAAATGTGGTCCTATGGCGATCTTCCTTAGCAATCTAGATCTGATGGTATCCTGAAAATTCGTCTGTAAAAGAATATACTTTCTGGCCTCCCACATTATCTAACACATCGTCAGTGAATGGTGTAGGGAAGGGGTCATGCAAAAAAGAATCATTCAGCTTCCTGAGATCTACACATATCATGATCTCTCCT
>SNQJ01S0002697.1:0-24864 GCA_010110895.2 Picea sitchensis
ATGGTTGTAGGTTAAATATCTTACTTTTATGGTTACATTGTTATTATTATGCTTAATCATTGAAACCCTAGGTAGCAAGCACACAAGTAGGTCCTTGCTTCATGTCCCCATGATAGGAAATTTGTTTAGCCATTTGATTAAGGGGAATATAGCCTAGCCATTGCTACACTAATTCTCCTTTTTCTGAGTTAGTTTTGAAACATAAATTGAAGAAAGAAGACGTCCTAGGCCTAATTGATTTTACACATAGGGTTTGACTCTTAGGGTTTGAAAAGCCTTGTCCCTACAACACTTTTCATCCTTAGACTTATGTTTTAAAGCTAGCCGTTTTTGCCACTGAGTTTTAAGGAAAGAGGGAGGAGCATGAGGCCTTGCTTAAGCAACACCGGAATGAGCCTCCTCCCCTTAGGGTTTTGACTTTGTGGCTCTGCCATTGCAGCAATAGAAAGCCTAACCTTCTTGTCCTTAAATTTAGATTCTCCCAAGACTCTAGCCTTACTCCTTGACTCCATTTACCCCAAGGCACTAGTCTAATACTACAACGTTGAGTCTATAGTGTTAAAACAACCTTCTCAAAGATTTCAAAAATTGAAACCCTAACTAACCCTAGTGACTTACTAACCCTAACCCTAAGATGACGTCTTGCCTCTTTTGAACTCTTGCTTGGTATTAAAGTTGCGGCTAGGTCATCTTAGTGATAGACATTGATGTGTGAATTATTCTCATTGGCTTAATTAGCAAAACGTCCACCTCTTTGCCTACCAAAACTAACCTAGAATAGGAAACTGACCTCCCCAGATATCTAGGGATAACTAAGGAGATCCTTCGAGGCCCACATGGTCCTAGACATGAGTACCGAGAGCATGAGTGACTTGGGCATGGCCCTGTAGGGCCCGTCTTTCTTCTTCTCGACCAGGACTTGTCCTGTCAGTACCAACTTCCATCACTCTGGGCTTTGGTTTTGCATCCCGGAGGAATGCTTGCTCCATGGTGGTGGTCAGGGGTATCATGGTATGTGTCATATTTGATCATTATAACCTTCTTATATATGCATATGTTTCTTTTCATTTGGATACTTTGCTTGGATCTTACACTAATCCACTTGACCATTGTTGGGGTGATGGAAGCTGCTACTGATAAACCCGGTGTTATTCATGGGTTTGGTTAGCCACCAAGGGGATTCTGCAGAGCCATCGTCCTCCCACCATCTTATCCTTTTTCATCTTATACCCCACTCATCCATCCCATTCCCTAGTCCAGCCATTAGGATGACCATCCGAGTACATCTTGTCTTGTGGGAAGAAGGGCTAAATGACTAGAGGGTAAAAAGCGGTAGTAAAGATAAAATCTGGAAATGAAAACCTAGAGATGCCATGCAGGATCCCAGAAGGCAATAAAAGCCTCTTATAAGAAACTAAGGGACCCTAGAAAATGATAAAATTAATAAATGCAAGACCTAACCAGGTATGGGAGGAGTCTCACATCACGGTAGCCCATTATGTTCATAGGTATTTCTTGATTATGACATTGCCACCATCTGGTCACCAAACCGGGGAAGTGACCTTTGGTTGCATAGCCCGAAAAGGAAGGGTCTCATCCAGGCTTGACCTTCTCTCATTTACGTGAGAAGATACTAGTGGGTAATTTTGTTAGCTCTAGCCACCAAGAAGCCAAAGGCAATGTCCTTTTCGTCAGAGCTTGTAGTAAAAATCAATAAAAAGAAAGATAAGGCAAAGCAGGGCTTGGAAAAATGCATCC
This sequence comes from Picea sitchensis, assembly GCA_010110895.2. Lineage (NCBI taxonomy): Eukaryota > Viridiplantae > Streptophyta > Pinopsida > Pinales > Pinaceae > Picea > Picea sitchensis. The sequence continues at coordinate 1,759 of SNQJ01S0002697.1, forward strand.
ATGGCGAGTGCAGCTCGCCTCCTACAAAAGGCACCCACATACAACACCAGACTTAGTGCGATGACTGAATGGACATCCCTAAAACCATATCACCTCATTACACATGGCTTGAATGATCCTTTGATGAAACTTTCCATCTCTTGTGGGTATTAGCCCAATAGGTTGTTCTCTTGGTTCCCTCGGCTTTGTATAGTAGATCACGTGTAATGTCTTTGAGATTTTAGATGATTTGTTAGAGAGTTTCATGCATATGTTTGATAAATTTAATGATGAGATATGATTTACATTGCTATGATAATACAGTGACTAATGAGCCCATGGAGGCGTAGTCTTTGATGTGAAGGACAATGCAGGTGGAGCTGATTACAGGAGGATTGGTACACATGGGAGATGATTATTTCGGACCTCCCATAGGTGAAAGAGTATCATATAGTTGTTAGGATGTGAAGCGGAGACGAGAGTTGATGAGCCCTTGCATGGAAAATAAGAAGGATTCCCTCATTAGGACGTTTTGGTAGAGACCTGACCTATAGGGATCGACCCCTTGCAGATGAGACTGATGGCCTTGATGGATAGGATACCACCCAGGACTAAGTAGACGTTACAGGTAGATGGCGGTCTTGATGGGCTTCTTTAGCACACATAGCGAGGTTCTGAGGGAGCCCAGAGGGCCAACGTACAACTTGTTGGATGATGATTATGCCACGAAAGAATAGCGTCTATAGGGGCACGGCGTCTATTTTCTCACTTTTGGCATTTTAGCATGTAATGTGACAAATAATTGAATAATGTAAAGTCGACCGGATGTTTTAATGACCTAATTGTTAATTAAAGGTCATAAGAGATCATATATATTAGCGAGGACGTTTTACCCTCATTTGAACCTAACAACTTATACTTGTGAGAGATACTTTCTAGTCTTTTCTTGGTTATTCCTTGTCTTGTGGAGTTGAAGCACTACATCTTGGAGCATTATCTTTTGGCATATGCATGGTGCTATTTATCATTGGAAAGGATTTACAACTTCTAGGGTTTGATTATGCTTCTTCATGAATTTGTAGTACATTTGCATGCAAAACTTCTTCATTGAATGGTTATAGGTAGAATTGCTTACTTGTATGGTTACATTGCTGGTATTTGCTTAATCGACTAAAACCCTAGGAACCAACACACAAGTAGGTTGTGGCTTCATCCCCATGGTGAAATAATATTAGCCATTTGATTAGAGAAGGTTTTAGCCTGTATAGCTACACTAGCCATTCTCTTTTCTTGAGTTAGTTTGAACATAAATTGAAGAAAGAGAGAATGATCCCCAGAGCCTAATTTATTTATTTTACACCTAGGGTTTTCTTCTAGGGTTTTGAAAATCCTTGTCTTTAAACAACACTTTTCAACCATAGATTTGTGTTTATTAACTAGCGTCTTGCCAAAAGAGGTCACCAAGAGGAAGAATATAAGGGCCTTAGGCCCCTGGCCTTAGCTACACCTAAATAAGCCTTCTCTTCTTAGGGTTTTTTTTTTGTTTTGGTGGTCTTAATATGACACCGATAGACCTAATCACATTTGTCCTTAGGTTTAAATATCTTCAAGCCTTTAGCTTCTCTCCATTTTGACTCCATTAGCAAAGCCTTTAGTCCTAGGAGTACAGCAGTGAGCTTTTTGTGCTTAAATATCTCAAACTCCTTTTTATTTGAAACCCTAACTAACATAGCGTCTAACCCTAGCTATTTTTTTGAACTAACCCTAATGATGATGACATCTTTCCTTGTTTGATTTTGTGCTTGGACACATCACTCGAAACCCTTTGTGGTTTAGGATAAAGGTGCTTGAAGGTAACTTAAGAAATGAATGTTTTGTATTTTGTAAATGTGGATCAATGGGATAACTCAATTCCAACCTTAATTCATGACATCAAAATGGTAAACAAATAGACAATGCTCTCAAGATTGGTTAAAAGCGATGAAAATAGCTTTCGGTGGATGGGTTGTTCATAAACCAGTGCAAAGCGGGGTCTAATAAACAACTGGGGCCGATTATAATGCTTCATAGACAAACAATGGGATACTTGACTATTCAAGGTTTGACAATGACAAATGATTGAAGAAGAAATATGGAAAATTGATACCAAAATGGAAAGAAACATGTGATCTATATTAGCAGTAAGAATGTAGAGGTACAAGGAGCATTGTTGTATCTAGAATCGAACCCCTTGTTCTCGAAATGTCTTTGGCTTTATAGCCTCTTACAATGGGTTTTACAGATCCTAAAACAATGTGATGCGATATTCCTAAAAATAGAAGTCAAAACTAATTCACAAAGATAAGGAGAGATCCTCAAGATGAGATCAACCTCTATCTTTTGGTCTTCAAACATTGATTGATTGAAAGTTGATGAAGTGTAACTTTAGCCTTCCAAGACTCTTTGATCTGTTCCTTTGAAATTGGAATTCGAATTTGATGATGTGTGCAAAAATCCTATCATTTTTCCCTTGAAAATCACTAAATCTAGTCAAAATGCCCTTTTGACTTTCATCTCCAAGAATGGCCTTCAGATTTTGATTTGATTTGATAATTCATAACCGGCTTATTGAAGAAGGATTCAAACCCTTTCAAACCCAAAAATTCTTGATCGGGCGAAAATTTGGCTATTCTAACCTTGACATCTTTCAACTTGATTACTTGCACGAAAAATCGCTCCTACTTGTTGATGAAAGTCACTACTTTCCTGACTAACTAGTCAAAATTAATACATTTGGTGAAAGTGCAGATTTTTCAAAATCGAATTTCTCGATCATGGAGAGTCCAGTTTTGCATGTTTAAATAGTCGATCAACATCTACAAATCCAAAGATTTCCAATGATTGCTTCCGGATATTCATTTGGATCTTGGGAAGCAAGTCAAATTTTCCCTACAATATTAGGCATCTTTCCTTCAAAATGTCAGTTGCATTTTTGAGTGCTAACATCGACTCCAAGGATGGATACCTCCTGTGGTGTCAATAACACAATGAATATATGCCTTTTAGTATTGGGCCATGGGTCATTCATTCCCAGTGGTTAATGAGCACTGCAGACTCGCCTAAACCCATAGAAACATCGCTGCAAAATCAAAACTTGATGAATCTCAATTACATGTGCAAAGAATAATAATCCCTGTATGTTACGCTTAAATTTCTAAGCTGATTGATTTATCTTATTCTATTTCCCTAACATGTAAAGCTACTCAAGCTTCACTTCTCATATTGCTCATTATATGGTCAATATTGTGCAACCCAGTTTTGCACTCTATTGCAGCAGTTTCTCGTAAAATCCTTCAGCTTAGAATGGTAGACATCCTTCAAGTGAAAAACTTCTTCCTGGAAAAGACACGAAAAGTTACATATGCAAGAGGAGGATAAAATGAATGGTAAGAGATATTTGTAAAGCCATAGATCCAGGAGCCAATGCACCAGCCCCAGATGCCAGTAAGTCACATCCAAATGGTATTCAACAAAAACAATGCACGGATGTAGTTGTCTATATATATTAGCCCCGCCAAAGTTGATGCGCCTTTTGCATCTTCGTCAATTCTAGATATGTTATCAGCAAGGAATGGAGGAGCTTCGGGCAAAATGTCAATGCCTGCCAAGTGCTGACCCATTTAAATGGCCTTTGTGCTCTTTCTCATCATATGCAAAGTTGAGACATGAAGACAGTTTAGCTATCTTATGAGGAAGTTCAATCCCAGTGTTATCTGGAAACAAGTTTATAAGAAAATTGTTCTCCCTGCCTCCTTGCATACCATCAAACCCAACACAAACAACATGCATCTTTAACAGGTATTCAAATTTCAGAGTGACCAATTTGCTAGGTTTTGTCCCACTAGTCAGTTCATAATCATAGACATGAACAATGACATTAAGAGGGTGAACTTGATAATAAACGATTGCATCCACATTCTCCTTGATCTACACCTCACTATTACTTGTAGTTATTAGTCCAACAAGCAATTTCTTTGCTTATGTATGACAAAAAGTTCTGTGAAGGTAAACATTGCCATATAAGAAAGACAAGGCTTCAACTGTACGTCTCTGCACAAGCCTAGAGATAGATGGTTTCCAAGTGCTTGAGTATTAGTAGACTCTCTAATTCAACTACATTAAGTGAATCTACAAATCCTTACTCATTAAACACCTTCAATGCATAAGTCAAAGCACCAATTATATCAGTAACTTGAACATAATTCCTACAACTTCTAATGTTATTTCCAAGACTATGCACTAAACAAGACATACCACTGGAAATATTAGCTAAAGCATCCATAGCATTTTCTTGCAAAGCTTGGACAGGTGCTCCACGGGAAAACTCCTTTGAAGGAACTGGAATTGTACTGATGAAAACAGGAAATCCATCTGCGTCCACCAAAGATCTCTTTGCACTATCTAATCTGGAAGAAAGAGCTTGTAGTGCACCATCTACTTCAACACGAACAAATATATCATTTCGAACCCAAAGCTTAGCGAGGGGATTCAGCGAGGGGCCAATCTCATTCACTCTTGTTAATGTAATGGTGGTTTTACGCGCGTGAAAACTCTATTCTCAATGTCATATAGGTTATCTGACCAAAATCATTAGAGTAGAGCACCGGTCGGGTTGGTACGCCTGGTGTATGGTTGTCTGAGGATAGTGCATGCATCCAGATGTTATATTTAAGCCTTTTAGCCACCTGATCTATTAGTTCTAGTCCTAATATCTCCACTCTCATCCATGTAAAACTCATCATTGTGCTCATTGCCAGTAATTAGAGTTCCTGCAAACACACTGTCAATTTCAAATCCTTTGGTAGTAGGCAAGGACATTAAAGCCTTTGCCAAATCTGCTTCAAGCTTGTCAAATACTGGTGTACCAAGGGGACTTGGTGCACCAAGTCCCCTTGGTACATTCCTTACAATGGAGGTAACAACCCCACCAACCGAATCAACTTTTGTTCGAACATCATCTATAGCATCTATCATCTTCTTGGCATAAACAGGATCTGGGCACCTAACAATATTGCTTTCTACCTCTGCCTGAGTCAATGTGTCATGATCAACAATGCCATATAGGAGAACCTCTTTATGAACCTATGAAACATATGCTAAACCTCAGTCCCATCTTTTAGCTCAAGCATCTTCTTTGCCACAGCCCCGGTTGTCACTCTTCCAATTGTTTCCTGTGTTGAAGATCTGCCACCTCCATGAACTAAATGAACACCATATTTGAAATCATATGTGGCATCCGCATGAGATGGTCGATATGCTAATGACATTTCGCTGTAATCATTTCCTCTTTGATCTGTATTTGGTACAAGCACAACAATTGGAGTTCCAGTAGTCTGACCTTCAGAAATACCTGAGAGAATGCGGCATGTGTCAGTTTATTTATGAGGAGTAGTGATCCGACTTTGTCCCGACCTCCTCCTGTCGAAGAGTTCTACTTGCATATTAGCTTCAAACAGAGGAATTCGAGGTGGGCATCCATCAATTACACATCCTACACCTCCACCATGGGATTCTCCAAATGTTGTAACTACGAAATGGGAGTACCAAATGTATTTCCAGTGCAATTTCGTATCTCAAATTTTTCTCAAGCTTCTTTGGGGAAGGATCCCGAATTGTCCTCGGCTGGCGAGATGCAGCAGGGAAACACGTCGAACTCTCAGGGTTCCATCTTTGAGTGGAAACACGCAGAATGCCTTGGAGAGCATTGAGGCTCATTTTGGGCTGACTTGAATCTCTCCTCAGAATGTAGGTAGATGATGAATCCCATACCACCCATGTCTACAGACAAGTTGAAAACATGGTCAACTCCTTTGGTAACAACCAAGTGATTGTTCATAACTTTGAGATCCATAAGATGGAATTCATTGCATAACATATCCTCAGTCATGCGCTCATTCTTTTTCCAATCAGAGGCAATAATGTAGTGTCCTTTAGATTTCAATCTCCGGGCAATATGGGAGGCAATGACCTCACCAGCTCTAGTGATGGAAGCTCTCTCAAATATGTGAAGAACTTACACCTGTATGATGAGTTTGCTTTTCATACTAGAATTTCGACCATCCTCTACCACTTAAGCGGTTTGGAATGAAGATTTTACTTTTGTATGATGAGTTAGCTCCTTTAAACTGGGATTTTGACCATCCTTTGCCATTTGGATGGATTTGTAGCTGAAATTATGCGCCTGGATCAGAGATTTATGGGTTGTTTCGCTCAGGACTCCGAATCTTAGTCGATGGTTAGAGTGTTGCCACTTTGTCTCCCACTGTTGTGATCTCTATCACGATATTGATACTGCATCTGGTCTAAGAATTGATATCACTTGGCTAACATTTTCTGGATCAACACCACTAGCTAGTAACCATCTATATTTGCCGGCATCAGTTGGAACTTCGAAAATTCTCGGTCAATTTTTTTTTTTTTCCACTTCCTTAAGTTGTCAATCAGTAGTCGGTAGTCTGAGTATTCCCCATTTGGGAGTTTTGTCAAAGTTCTCCATCTTTGTCTGCATGCAAAACATAAATGATGTGGTGATGCTGTACCAGATTTGGAAAGAACTGCGTGCACGATCTCCATGTATCTTTACAAAGGCAATGTTAGTTGCATCACATGCTTGTTCAATCTCCTTGGCATCCTCTTTAACAAAAACTCCCACGGGCTCTACTCCATGCTCCCTTGCAGCCTTTGAAATTTCTTTGCAACATTTAGTGACACCGATATATTTGATTTGGGCCATAAAATCATCCCTATGAACCTGGCACCTGCTTTGGCAGCAAGAAATGCATCATGGACAGTGGTAATCCCACACATCTTTACCATAGGAACAAATTCATTAGAATCTAGAGCCAAGTCTAGTGAAGAAACCATGACTATTGAAGAATCTAATTGGTTCAGTGATCACCATTGGGATGAGCCATAGCATTAAGGTGGTGCTATGACTTGTCTCGTGTTCTCATTATCACCAAGTCTTGAACTACGACTTTTGGTTGATAAAATTCTGAGCTTTGATTCAGAATGCCGTTGAGAGATGTCCACTGTGGATTCTTCGTAATGCGAGATTAAACCCAGTGGGGAAGAACTGCTGGCGATGCGGAATGTCTTTACGTGCAATGAACTTTACCTCCTAAAGCGCAATTCCATCAACACTGATGTGTCTTTTTCTTATTCATGAAGCTGAACAAAGCTGAAAATATCTAGCGCTTTCGGTATGGCCGACTTTTTTTGTCTACTCCTACATCTAGCCAATGGAAGTATATTGATCAAGTAAAAGCATGCTTCAAATGAAGCCATGTAAGAAACTTATCTACAGGCAGCATGCTAGATCTAGACTTGAACAAGTAAAGGGAATGCAGGAATCACGATGCATTTTAAAGGGATGACAAAACCATCCTTCTTCTAAAGAAATATTTTGACATTTATGTTGTTCATAAATTCTAAATAATCGGCGATAGGGTCATTATAAAGCGTCAGGAATACCTCTTTGAATTGCTTTGCTCCAAGCTATGGGAATTGAAAGATGCGAAAACTACCTTTACTAATCCACATTGTTGAATCACGGTACGCTTTCGAGATACGATGGAGAAACATATACAATAGACTATTGATATGGACTGTTTAGTTCCTCGCCACCATCACTCTTTTCACAAGTGCTTTGCAATTTGCCTTTGTTTGCAAGTCTGAAAAATGTGGGCTTCCCATAACATGTGTTGCATATTCAACCCAGGGATTTGGGTCTTCTCTGTAATTAACATCAAAATATTTGTGACTAGTATCAACTACAACATCAACACATTCTTGATCATGATTCTTTTGTTCTAGCTGAATATTAGACGGTCCCTTCAAATCACGGAAATGGTTAGGTTGTCCTCCTCCATCCTCTGCCGGTCTGGCTGTCCGCTATTTGATATTAAAATATGCTCTTCACCTTTCAAATTTTCAACGGGAACAATCTCCTCTTCATGAAAACATAAGTCAGGATATGCATTTTATGCAATAACAAAAGAATCACTATGATTATCATGATGTGGATTACTAACCTCTTATGATCGCGAAGTAGATGAGAAATATATTCTGCTGCAACAACTTTTTTCATAATTGTTTTAAATCTTTGTTTAGAACTTTATTCATAGCAGCAACATTACGGATAAAGAAGATCAGTTGAAAGCTTGGTTTTGCAAAACAAATGGAAGGCAGCATGAAAATTTTCCAAAGATTTGATACTGGCAATAGGAAGAGACGGGTACCAATCATGAGCAATCCCTTCTAATGAAAAACAAAATGGGATCTGAAGACATCCTCATACTACACATCGCCGTCATGTAGTCATGAAAGTCCGACAAATGTTAAATTTGATTGCTTCCTCTTCTCCTTGAAATCTAGGAAGGCTGTGTTCCCATTCATCTCTAGTAGGTACTTGATTAGGAAACCAACAATGCTTGAAAAATCCCAGGCAGCATACCTCTTTGCTAAGATCGATTCATTTATATACCGATTAGGTCATGTGAATCCATCCTTCCTTAGGTCACCAGATTAGATCCCTTCATGGAGTCCCCGGATAGATTATTACAACCAAATGATGTCCAAACTCTGTCTATCATCAAAATAGATCTTGTCGTCTCTCGAGGAAGCTAAGCTTCAATCTCCTCTCCCGGGCTGGCGTGAATTTATTATCACTCCAAGAAACCCTTTGTGGTTAGAGACCAAAGGTTCTTGGTAACTTCAGAAATGAATGTTTTTTGTATTTTTGTAAATGTGTGGATCAATGGGATAACTCAATTCAACATATGGCATTCAAACATCAAAATGGTAAACAAATGAAGCGATTACTCCTCAGATTGGTTAAACAGTAAGATAGCTTTGAGTGGATGAAGAAAAGATTGTTCATAAACCAGTGCAAATGAGGGTCTAATAAACAACTAAAGGAAGTGATTATAATGTCATGAACCAAACAATGGGATACGATATTGAAGGTTTGACAACAATATAACAATGAAGAAGAGATATGAAAAGCGATACCAAAATGAAAGAGCACGTGATGCGTATTGGCGATTGAAATAATAGAGTCTGAAAGAGTGTGCTTGTATCCAGTCAGACCCTAGGAAGCTGAAATGTCTTTGGTTGCAGCCTCTTGTCAGGTTTCAGATCCTAAAACAATGGATCGATATTCTAAAAATAGAGAAGTCAAAACTAATTCACAAAGATAAGGGAGAGATCCTCAGAGATGAGGTCAACCTCTATCTTTTGGTCTTCAAAGCGATGATTGAAGAGTTGATGAAGTCTGACCTAGCTAGCTGAGGCTCTTTGATAGACTCCTTTGAAAGTGGAATTCAGATTTGATGATGTGTGCCAAAAATATCTATCATTTTGCCCTTGAAAATCACTAAATCTAGTGAAAAAATGCCCTTTTGACTTTCATCTCAAGAATGGCCTTCAAAGCTTTTGATTTGATAATTCATAATGAGCTTATTGGAAGAAGGATTCAAACCATTCAAACCCAAAATTCTTTATTTGGGCAAGGGTGTGGCTATTACATTGCATGTGACTTTCAGCGAGCACTTGCACGAAAAATTTGCTCTAGCGTTGTTGAAAATTAAGCTACTCCATGACTAACTAGTCAAAATTACGCCTTAGCATTTGGTGAAAGTCTGATTTTTCAAAATCAATTTCTCGGAGTCATGGAGAGTCTGTTTTGCATGTTTAAATGGTCGATCGACATCTACAAATCCCGAAATTTCCAATGGTGCTTTCATATCTACATTTGGATCTCGGGAATCAAGTCAAATTTTCCCGCAAGATTAGGCATCTTTCCTTCAAAAAATGTCGATGCGTTTTTGAGTGCTAATAGGACCAAAAGTTGCGGCTGACTCATCTCTATATACATAGAGGTTTTATACAATTCCATTGGTTGATTTGTCAAAAATCTACCTCTTTGACTAGCTAACCCTATTTAAAGAGCAGAAATAATATAGGTGGCGTCACACTTGTTTGATCTCCTGTTTGGCACAGAAGCGTTGTGACATTTATCACCTTATTTGATAGACTTTGAGTTATTGATTGCATTCATAATTTTATTTGAGAAAATGTCCTACTCATTGTCTTTTGGGTTTTGACCCTATTGTTAGAGGCGTCACTGATTATGCATTTGTATTAGCGACAATAACATTTATATATGAGCAGATTTATGATATGAATTGCATTGTGATATAATACAAAGGGAATTGATTGTGTACATTGAATGCCTATCTCTCTCTTGTATTTATTGAAGAAGTGACATGAACATAAGCTTTATTGTAATCATTGACCGTCAATAGTACATCTATTAATGATCATACATGTTAAGGATAGTCATTAAATTTGTGAAGTACTAACCACTGCAATACGTTCTAGTTCTTTTGTCTTGTCGCCAAGCGGGGTGCCGTCGGTGGGACTTTTCTTCCTTTAGAGCTATCACATTGGCGGTAATCTATGTAGGAAACGTGTTTTTTTTTTTTTTTTTTTTTATACTAGGGGGAGCGGTAACAATGACTGATGTCGGACTTTTCGCTTGACACGGGGTCGAATCCTTCCGGTTACCTTATAAACCCTAGGGAGAAATGCACAGCCCGCAAGCACGCCCTCAAAGTAAATCGGGGTGAGAATCGACCTTGAGACCTCATTTTATGGTTCAGCACCGTTTACGGCGCACTTGTCGGTCTACACCTAGCGGGCAAAGGGAAGCTTGTCTTTAACCTTTAAAGTCTTAAACCTTTATCTTTCTCCTTGAGCCCTAGATTACTAGGGACGTCTCCTTGGGATTAGCCACCCCTAAATAGAAAGAGCCCCCATGAGGTGGCGGTGGGTGGAAGTTCTACTCACCTTGATTTAAAATATGACTCAATCTACCTGAACCCTTCCTACAAAATGTGAGATAACAGGTCTAACGTCACCCTTAGTAGGCTTGGCCCAGCAAATAACAGTATATGTGAGCATATTTAATGCATTGTGATAATTCAAAGGATTAATTTTGTACATTGAATGCTCTATCATTTGGTATTTATTGGAGAAGTAATATAAACCATAGCCTTTATTGCAATAATTGACTTCATCGATAATTAATTTTATTTATGATATATATGCTCATACCTAATATTGATAGTCATTGATTTATGAAGTGCTATCCAGCTAGCACATTTTAGTTTATTTGCCTTGTCTCATAAGCTTGAGGTGCACGATTACGTGGAATACCTTCATTTTGACCTATCTTTCTTGGCGATTAATCTATGAAAGGAAAGCCTCATCTTGATCTTTTTAAACCTTAGACCTTCGGAGACCCCAGATTACTGGGGACGTCTCCTTGGGATTAGCCACCCTGAATAGAAGGAGCCCCATTGAGGTGGCGATTGGGTGGGGAGCTCTGATTCATGGGTTGGTCCCTACCTTCAGGTTACTTGACCTTGACTACAAGTGGTGATAACATTTGGTGGATTGTCGGGAACACTAAGTCAACCTTCCTCAATGACAAATCTTTTGGTATGCCTTTCCTCAAGAGTCTTTATCTTAGAGGCTTACCTAGCAACTCCACTACTTTCTTTTTCCCTATTCTTTGGTAGTTTTAGGGAAATTATCTGGCGACTCCACTAGCCTTTTACCAAAAAGGGACTTTATAACAGGTGAGTTAACGGGAGTCTTCCTTTTGAAGGTTATAGGAAGCCTCCCGTTAATTCACTTGTTGTCAAAAACCTTTTTGGAAGAGACTTCCTTTAAACATGTCACCTCTCATCTGCGGTACTACAAACCAGTCAACAATCAGAGACAATGATCATCTAACTTGTTTCAAGCCTTTAGACATGTCAACCATGCATGTTTACCCTAGGCAAATGCCACCTAAATTATGAAAAGTGGTTGCTAAGTTTACCGACACTGATGCAACCATTGTTGAAGAGCATATGAGTAACTTATGGGCATTTTAGGTTTCACCCCATTGATTATGCCGAAGACTTGGTCATGAAGATTTTCTACTGCTACCCTTTATGATGTTTTAAGACGTTGGTATCTTAGCCTGCGATGGAAGCATTAAGACCATGGATAGACTTGAAGAACTCTCTTCCTCTCGAGGAGGTGGAGCATCAAGGAAGACCAAACATGCTGCTCACACCCGACTATATGGCATTTCCATACGTGAAAATGAATCCATTCCGGAGTTTCATACGATTTGAAGCTTTGCTCCAATGAATTCCACCAAGATATCATCCAGAAAGACTGATTATCTACGTTCACATTTATACTAGATCTTTCAATGGCCAGTTAGGGTATCTCCTCAAAGACAAAGGCCCTCAATCCATTCAAGCAGCCCAAGAACTTGCAACAAATATTGAAGGAAATATTCTGTCATCCAATTTTGCCAACCTTAGGGGGGGAATATAGATGTTAAGCAAAAAATAGTACAGAATGATGAGCCTGCTTTAGATCTGTGCACAAGTATCAGTAAGCTACAAGATTCGGTGGATAGCATCATGAATAATCAAGAACAAATGATGAACCGGATCATTAGACTTGAAAATTCCAGACCTAAGTGCCTAGACCTCCATTCAAAGGGGCCATTTCAAAAGGGAAACCAAAACTACAAACCGAAGAATGAAAATGAAGTCCTAAATACTTTGGCCTTTGCAAATGGTGTGGATGAAAATCCCTGGTGTCACGGAGTCACGGTGAAGCACATTGGGAGAGCGAGTGTCCTTATAACGCCAACCAACAAAGTCCAATAACTTTGTTGCTTCTCGAGATCCCTCGGATAAACATCACTTAGATGAAAAGAACATAAACAAGCCACGAAGGGAAGTGACTAGGAACAACAAAAGGTTAGCCATAATCAACAACTTGGATCAGAATCACGAGAGAAGCTAAAGCGGGGAAGTCCAAGTGTATTGGAGAAGGACAAGCCAATCTACAAGTGATCAATCAAAATCTTCTGAAGTTCTTTCTCCTAAGAATCCCAAAGCTAACAAGATTACCCTTGATTTTTGACCTTGAAGGAGATTTGGAAAAAATGCATGTGAATGTTCCCTCTGAAGAAACCATTAAGATCCCTTACATCAAGAAGCGGCTTCAACAACTTCTTTTTTTAGGGCAGTGAGCACAATGGACCCCCCAATTATCTTTGCAAACCAAATCATTCCCGAGGATCCCTACGGAGAAAATCCTCAGTTCTTTATGACTCTTACCAATGAACAATAAAATATCCAACATGCAGTTGTTGGATACAGGTTCTAGTGCAAACATGATGTCTCTCAAAGTCATGTAGCGGATGGGCAAAGAGAGCCATGCCTTACAAAAGCGTGTGTGTGGATTTGAATCCAAAATATACCCACACATGGTCTAATTGAAAATATTGAAGTACGATTGAAGGAGTTCCCCGAGAAGATAGTCTGAATAGATATTATAGTCATTGATGTTAAGATTGTGGGAGTCTTACGTATAGAAGTTTGAATTACCTGCAATGATAGAAGCGGGTCCCTTGAGATGGATCTCACTTTACTGCGATTACCTTTGAAGGATGGGACAACCGGACGATTACTTAACGTGCCATTGGCTGGAACTCATGTACATGATGTTGCCCTACCACCCCTAAGAATGAGCAGCAAAGGGATGTGATACAAACTCTTCAAGAATACTCTCGAGAAGATATGCCCTTCACTACGGAAGAAGACTTTGACCCAGTTGAGTGGCCCAAGAAGAAGAATATCAACAACTTCTAGACCAATTTAAAAGTAAAGAAGTAGGGACGGCCAAAATACTGAAAAGGCCAAAGAATGAAAACTGATGTGTAGATACATCCCGTCCCAACAGAAACCTTTACTCGAAGCCCACCCACTTCCCTCGGTACAATACACGGGGGTTCTTAGAAGGAGATGAAAGACGCAAGATACGAAAATACAAGGAGGGAGAGTTAGTATGGATGTGGATATTGAAAGGAGATCCTACTAATGTAAAGGGAAGTATGCAATCATGGCTCGGACCTTTTAAGGTCGGAATGGAATCAGTGATTAACTCTTATTATTTGTCCACCTTAGAAGGAAGAAGGTGCCCATTACCCATGAGCGGGCACCTCCTCAAACCCCAACAAGGTGGTGGGACATGATTACAATTAAGTATGGTAGGTGGGCACCATTGTATTATACGGTATGCATTTATTGTTTGTTTCCTTTATGTATGCATCTTGATTGCTTTATTTCCTTATGTATGCTTATATTATTTTGAGGGGTGGCAATAACACCCCACCTTTTATCGTTGATGATTTCTTGTCAAGTGTGAGCATGTATATAGGTTTATGCTAGAGATTGTTGGGGTTCTCATACGCTCTCCTGAGTTAGCGCATGTCCCCGAGTTGGAGGCGGATGTTATCCCCGATATCTAGGGATAACTGGAATCATGTCTCGAGGCTCATAGGTCCTAGACATTGAGTACTGAGAGTAGGATTGACTGAGCATGGCCACAGGCCCATCTTTCTTCTTCTTCACCCAGTTGTCCCTGCTCGGCAAAAACTGCATCCTGCAGAGCTTGGATTTGCATGAGGAAGGACTCTTGCTCCATGAGGTAATTGGTCCGAGGCATCATGGTATGTCATGTTTGATTGTTATAACCTTCTTATATATGCATTAGGTTCCTTTCATTTGATGTTGCTTGGATCTTACACTAATCCACTTGACCATTGTTGGGAGTGATTGAGTGGGGTGACTTAGCAAGTTGATATTCATAGGTTTTGGTTAGCCACCAAGGGATTCGCGAGTCATCGTTCAGCTCCCACCATTTATCAGCCCCACATCTGCACCCACACATCCATCCCATTCCTAGTAGGACATTAGGATGAACTTTGAAATTTTGCCAAAATCTTATTAGGAAAGAAGGGATAAAGGCCGAGGGGATAAAAGTATCGAGGTAAGATAAAGCCATAGGAAATAAAACCTAGAGATGCTTCACCGGGGGATCCAGAAGGCAATAAAAGGCCTCTCGATAAAGCTGAAGGGACCCTAAAATAATAAAACAAGACCTAACTTGAGAGGGATGAAGGTCTCATCACGAGCTAGCCATTATGTTCATAGGTATCAGTAGTATGACATTTACTATCTGGTCCCTCATGCCGGTGACAACTGGTTGCATAATGGAAGGGTCTCATCATGGAGCATTATATCATCTCTGAGAAATACAGAGTGGGTGAAACATGCGACTCTAGTCGCAAGCCAGTGTGTCCTGCAGTGGACAACGAAGTAAAAAGAAATAAAAGAAATAAAAGAAAATAAAGGCGTAAAGGGGCTTGGAAAAATGCATCCATGACGAGTACCTTCGCCTCCTACAAAGGCACCCAAAAACAACACCAGCCCTTGGTCTTCTTATGACTGGACATCCCTAAAACCATATCCTCATAAAACATGGCGAATGATGCTTTTGAGGAAACTTTCCATCTCTTTGGTTCTTAGCCAAATAGGTTGATACATCGGTTTCTTCAACTGTATATTAGATATGTGTATTAATCTTTGAGCTCTTAGATGATATGTTAGAGTTTCTTGCATTTATTGTCTTTAATGATGAAATATGATTTGCGTTGCTATGATATCTAGGACTAACGAGCCCATGGAGCGCGTAGTCTCTGATGTGCAGGAACATACCCGACAGACAAGTACCAATGGACCGGTACACATGGGGATTATGATTAGCTCGGACCTCCATGGAGTGAAGAGGCCATCGAGATGGTTATTTAGGATGGCAGGCGGGACAATGTTGTGATAAGGCCCTTGCATGAAGAAGAAGAAGGGCGTCCTCACGGGGGACTCTCTTTGGTGGGGGGCAGAGCTGGGGATCACCCGTGCAGTGAGATGATGGCTTTTGTGGGACACTACCCATGGAAGAATTTTGGATGTTTTTCACGGAGGGATGTGGTAGTGTGGACCATTTGCACATGTGGCGGCTTGCGGGAGCCCTAGGGCCAACATTTTACTTTGATGGATGTTGATCTTGCCTTGCCCAAAAGGAGACCCAGCGTCTTCCTCGGAGGGGCTTGACGTCTCCTTTTAGCTCATAATTTTGACATTTTAGCATTTAATGCTTAATGAATAATGTAAAAGCAGTTAGTCAACCTTGTTGGCTATTTTAATGACTATTTTGTAATTAAAGGTCATTTGAATGATATATAAAGAGGAAGATTTACCTCTCATTTTAACATAACACAACTCACTCTCTTGAGAGGATAAATTTTAGTCTTTTGTCTTGGTATTGGCTCTTGCAGTTGGCCATTTGCGCAAGGAGGATCATCTTTATGTTTATGGTGTTTTCTATCATTTGGAAGGTTCCTGACTAGAGGTTTGATAAGCTCTTCATTGATTTGTAAGTGTATTTTCATGCAAAACTTCTTGATTGAATGGTTGTAGGTTAAATATCTTACTTTTATGGTTACATTGTTATTATTATGCTTAATCATTGAAACCCTAGGTAGCAAGCACACAAGTAGGTCTTTGCTTCATGTCCCATGATAGGAAATTTGTTTAACCATTTGATTAAGGAGAATATAGCCTAGCCATTTCTACACCTAATTCCCCTTTTAAAGGTTAGTTTTTGAAACATAAATTGAAGAAAGAAGGCGTCCCTAGGCCTAATTGATTTTACACAGGGGTTTGGCTCTTAGGGTTTGAAAAGCCTTAGCCTATTCACTTTTCATCCCTAGACTTATGTTTTAAAAGCTGGCCGTTTTGCCAAGAGTTTTAGGAAGAGGGAGGAGCATGAGGCCTTGCTTAAGCAACACTCGAATGAGCCTCCTCCCCTTAGAAGTTTGACTTTGTAGCCCTGCCATTGCAACACTAGAAATCCTAACCTTCTTGTCCCTTAGATTTAGATTCTCCCGAGACTCTAGCCTTACTCCTTGACTCCATTTAAGGCACTAGTCAAAACATAGCGTTGAGCATAGTGTTAAAACAACCTTCTTAAAGCTTTCAAAAATTGAAACCCTAACTAACTTCATGACTTTTAATAACCCTAAGATGGCGTCTTGCCTCTTTTGAACTCTTGCTTGGTATTGAAGTTGCGGCTAGGTCATCTTAGTGATAGACATTGATGTGTGAATTATTCTCATTGGCTTAATTAGCAAAAGCGTCCACCTCTTTGTCTACAAAACTAACCTAGAATAAAATTTGGCGTCACCCTTAGTAGGCTTGATGCAGCAACATTATATGTGAGCATATTTAATGCATTGTGATAATTCAAGGATTAATTTTGTACATTGAATGCTCCTATCATTTGGTATTTATTGAAGAAGTAATATTAGCCATTTACTAACCCTAACCCTAAGATGACGTCTTGCCTCTTTTGAACTCTTGCTTGGTATTAAAGTTGCGGCTAGGTCATCTTAGTGATAGACATTGATGTGTGAATTATTCTCATTGGCTTAATTAGCAAAACGTCCACCTCTTTGTCTACCAAAACTAACCTAGAATAGGGCTGACGTCACCCTTAGTAGGCTTGATGCAGCAACATTATATGTGAGCATATTTAATGCATTGTGATAATTCAAGGATTAATTTTGTACATTGAATGCTCTATCATTTGGTATTTATTGAAGAAGTAATATTAGCCATAGTCTTTATTGAAATCATTGACTTCGTCAATAATTACTTTTATTTATGCTATATATGCTCATACCTAATATTGATAGTCATTGATTTATGAAGTGCTAACCACTGCTGCACATTTTAGTTTTATTTGCCTTGTCTTGCAAACAGGTGCCTGTTTTGTGGAATACCTTCATTTTGACTATCTTTCTTGGCAGTAATCTGTGAAAGAAAAACCTCATCTTGATCTTTTAAACCTTAGACCTTTCAGAACCCCATATTACTAGGGACGTCTCCCTTGGGATTAGCCACCTTGAATAGAAAGAGCCCCCCATCGAGGTGACAGTGGGTGGGGAAGCTCATGTTACGCCAGTTTGGTCCCTACCTTCCAGTTACTTGACCTTGACTACAAACTGAGCGATAACAGTATCAATTGGCAAGTTGTTCTTGTCTTTACCTTTTTTTTTTTGCAAAGTTACATATTGTGAATGGTGAATGACATGGCTTAATAATTGAAGTGTATCTTATCAGTTTTCCATTCTTGTTTCAAATGTGTTTATGTTTTTAAATTGTATCTTTTGTAACACTTCATAACAGTCACTTTCAATTTCGGTTTTGGGTATAAATCACACATTTCAGGCATCTAAAACTCCTCTAAAACACTCCAAACACACTTAAAGACTTACCCGCAAGTCATAATAACTTTTTAGACAACTTAGGACAACCTAATTCCACCATATTCACCATCTAAAATGGGTTTGAGGAAAACAATGGAGGGTAGTGGCAGGGGACTGTCCCGTGGCGCTCCAGGTGGGTGTCCTCTCCATGAAGTACTCTTACTATCAAGGCTGACCATGGAAGCTAGGGTGGGCCTCGTTGACTTACTATCTTGAGCACCCGGCATCTATTTGGCAACAGGAGGAGGAGGTTTAAGGTTCCAACATTTAGTTAGGGGGAGGGAAATTAAAATCTACTTAATCTTTAAACAACTCCTAACCACTTAGTCTCCTAAACAATCCATGTTCTTGGGTATCTTTAGATGATTTTTTAGGATATCTATATTGCAAGTTCTTTCATTTTTATAAATCTTTCATACAAACTTATGGTTTACTTATCTAAATGTTTATTTGAGCATTAAGTTTCCAAACACTCACATCTTTGTTTAATGCTTTGTGGTCTGATTCTTGAAGAAGTTGGGTATCCCATTTGGGAGGCATCATCTTCTTGAATATTGAGTGTTGTAGTGGTTTCCATTGAAAAGCAGTCCAATAGAGTAAGTTCTATTGGGGTATGCTTGGATTTATGTGATTGATCTTGATTTTGAATATCTCTTAACTTTCACATTTTGGCATCATTATTTATCTTGTTCATTTGTATCTTGTGTATATCTTGTATCTTTGCAATATTTATCTTTCATTGTGTAAGTAGTTGTAATATTTATTTGTGGGATAGTTCTAGTATCTTTTACTTGTAATATTTTGGTAATTGAACTCCCTCAAACTTAGTTGACCCCTTTCCCAACCTTTAGGCACTAGTCTTAGTTGACTAGGGAAGGGTTTGCTTGTCATTTAGTTAATCTTGCACTTTGCATTTGCTGCCTTAGCATCATAGGTTAGTTTCCCCCCTTAACCTTTAACCAATTAAAACCAACTCCTAGAACTTCAAAGTTAAATAATATCTAGTAACTAGGGTCTACCCCCCTTGGCTTCCCTAGGAGTAAGCCTAGAAGGAAGAGGTTCCAATCAAGGCGACAGTGTGGAATGTGAACCTAGGCATTGTGCCTCCAAGGACACACTCAGTGAGCTGGACTTTTCTCACATTTTCAAGTGTGTATTAGGATGGCAACACGGGTGTTACAAATCCTAAGAGGGCCGAGATCAAGACATGGTCTTTGATCTTCTCTCTTATCATCTTTGCGGGTGGCTCTTCATCTTCGACTACATGGGAATGGAGCCTCTTATGTTTTCTCTTGTATTCTTCTCATCTGGCTGGACAAAACTTCGCAATGTGTCTTGTTATCCATCAAAGTTGCACTAAGATGGACTTCCAGCGAGCTGCCAAAGTTTGAACATCATTTGTTCAAAATTCAGAGTTCAGAAGTTCAGTCGGTCGTAAAGACCACCTTTTCTCTTTACATTTCCATAAAAAATTGTAATAAGAGATGTTTGCATGGTGAACTTGTAAAAGGTCTTATCCACCTTAAGTCCTAAGTGTGAGTTATACTCTGGAGTGTTTTTTCACTTACTAATTATATTTTTCCGTTTTCAGACAATTTATAATTTATGAGTTTTTTCACTCAATTCCTCCAGAGCTGAAGTATATGCCCATGGTTAGACTTGAGAATGGATCTAAGCCTAGTGTCTAATGTATATTACCATTCTAAACATCCTCCTAAAGTCTTATGGAAATGTATTAAGTCCCCCCTGAGATTTTTTAATTTTTTCAGTTAATTAAAAAATTGCCAGAATTCGACAATTTTTAATTAAAAAATAAAGATGTATTAAAAAAGTGGTACTAGGGGATTAAATAGGCCATGGGGATGCTCATTTTTGGACCTAGAGAACCCATATTACCTAAGTACCCACTTGTTTGAGTAAAATTAGTGATTTTAATCACTTAAAATTAATTTTACTCTCAAAAACCCAAAAAGTCAAATAAAATCAATAAAAATCAGCAAGGGAAAAAATAAAGGAACATGTGGGTACATGTTTGAGTTAAAGTAAAAGCCCAAAAGGCAAGGTGGCCCCCATAGGAGGATGTATGATGCATCAAAGGCATGGGATATGGAATGCACACATGCTTTACCGCATGTGCTCAAAAGGGGGTGCGCACCTCTCCCTTGAGGTGGCGCATTCTCCAAGGGAGATCCTCTCCCAAATCCTTGACTCATTCAAGGGTTGAAAGGTGGAATATTGGTTATGATATGGCATGAGGAGAGGGATACAACTCGCCCCTCCTCCTCTTACACTTGTTCCCCATCAAGAGATGTGCCCCTCCCACTTGGCATGCGCCCTCTTCATTGGGATCTCCACCCAAAATGCTATATATACAAGCATTCTCTCCTATTGTTGGTTAGCTTGGAGCTTTGAGAAGAATAGCTTGTTGTAAATCTATCATTGTAATATCTTTCTTATGCTAATGGAATAAAGACTTTGGAGGTCAAGATCTATGGTGGTTTGGCTCTTGTATTGGTGAATGTGGTTCACATGAGGTGATTTTGTTTCATGCATTTCTTTATATCTTGTTAGTATCGGCCAATCTATAGGAATATTGTTATTCAAATTGGATAGAGTTGGTAATATTTTGTATTTCAATTCTATTGGTTATTTACATTTAAGATTTGATATGCATGTGACGTTTATGCTAAAACTAATATGCCATCTTGAGTCTTTTGTGTAGGTAACACCGTTATTTAACAAGTTCATTGCAAAGGGTTTTGTGAATTAGACAGGATCATCTCATCTAGAAGATGTGAAGGAGCTTGCTTGCATATTTCATTCTTCAAGGAGTTGGATAGCCTTCTCATCTTTGCCTAGCCATCAAAGTTACTCCATTGCTCAAGGGATCCAAACACTTCAAGTCCTATCTTTCTCCTCTCTCAAACTCTATTAAAAGTTTTCCAGTTACTTGGTCACTTTCATGCAAAGAATAAATCTATTATTAAAGCTCATAATTTGCTTTTCATAATTACTTATCTAGATCTACTAAGTTCTTGTAGCTTCATATCTCAAAAATGGTAGATTCGACAAAGTATTATAAGCAATTTTAGCTAGTTTCAATTTCTATATTAAAGCGCTGAAATTGGTTTGCTTCAAAAGATCTTTAAAAGTTCATATTTGGTAATTAGAGTACCCTTATATTGCTGTTCTAAAACAACAGAAAAGATCCTAAGGAAACAAGCTCTTTAGCTTGCCTTTCTTAGTTCATTTTCGCTATTTTTTGTAAGTTTTACTTAGTCAAATTTTGGGGATTTCTTACTAATAACCCAAGAAACTTTCAAAGTGTTTTTTGGGCATCTTTTGCTATCATTTGTTCACTATTTTGTGCGGGTTGACGAACAGATAGGAAGAAACTCTGTCCGTTTCGGGCGGTTTAGGAGCATCCGAGACCCCCGGGAGCACCCATTTTACTTAATAAATCTTTGTAAAGCATTGTAAATACTTGTGACCCCCTTAATTAATGGTCAAAAGTCACTTCCATAAAGTCTCGTGCTAGATCTTAATAAAATCAGTGGGACTACAAGCTCTCGCTTTTCATTCCCCCTGGGGGAACGGTGTTTTCAATGGTGGTGTCAATTTTTTGCAAGTTTTAGCTTAGATTTGATTTTGCATAATTAAAGTAAGCTAAAGTAATCTTTAATCCATCACAAAGCACAATCAATCAGTTTAGATCAATTTTCCCCTTTTTGCAAAGTAGAACACTAATTGCTAGATTAGCTTTATTTTCCGCAATTTCAATTTGGCAAATAAACCATCCCCTCAGCTCCTCGCAAGAGGCCTAGTCAGTGTGGATTAGTAATTAGTCTCACATTTAAATTCAGTTATTTATTTTACTTGTCATAAAATAAACAAATTCCCCTCAGCTCACAGTGCGGTTCCTGACCCTTCCAGTTGCGAGCTAGTCTCGATCTACTGGAAGTAAGTTCATACACGCTGTGTTGGTCAGTGGTTGATAGTTTAATTAGGACAACCCCCAAAGAATTTAACTTAATGCGCAGGAAAATGCCTTGAAGTGACCTGTGAAGTAAGGTGGGCCCTCTCGGGACCCGGCTTCCCACCTTTTTTGGACATCCAGCACTTTGAGTGAGTTTTACTGGTGAGACCATTGGGTTTTGGTAAAGCTCTTCGCAAGTTTCCAAACAAAGATTTAACCTCCAAGGAGGCCCAAACCATTTCATTAACTAAACATCAATTTATCCTAATAAAACACGCGAACTACATTGCCCATGATTCACTTTAAGGCACTGGTCTCAATTTTCACACTCAGCAAAGCCACAGACTTCATTTCAAGTTTGGTTATCTATCTAATTTAAATGAAACTTGCACCTAACAATTGTTTCTCAGTATCCTTTTGATGCAAGTATATGCTTATTTGATTATATATCGTGGTGAATGTTTACTTCATGTTTTATCAGTTTATGGTTGATAGTTTAAAAGAATAATAAACTCCTAGATTTCATTTTTGTACTTAGCTTAGATCAAGCCATAGTATATTTGTTAGGGACTACCCCCCTTGGCTTCGCTAGGAGTTGGCCTAGATGGAGGAGTTGAGGATTAGGTGACAACACCTTAAATCTCACTTGCCCCCAAGGACACACTGAGTGGATTGAATATTTATTCCATGTCTCCCAAGTGTGTATAAGGCGGAAACATGTCCCATCTTGTCACAATGATAGCATTGTACAGATGAGTAGTCCCTTTCCTTTCGCTGTCCTTTCTTCTGAAATCTCCTTGGATGAGATTCTTTATGATTGAATTTGTTTGACTGTTGAGGCTCTTTATGAGTCTCCTTTTGGAAG
>SNQJ01S0002697.1:28422-38714 GCA_010110895.2 Picea sitchensis
AATACAGAAATTCCTCTCCCAGATATGCACCACTCTCTCTCCTTCTCTAACTGCAGATCCGAAACTTGTCTCACAAAATGAGCAAGTGAGTTGTGTGTCTAAGTGAGGCGCTAGCCTCCTTATTTATATTAGACTGGCAAGTGTGAAGTGTCTCTTCACTGGTAGGGCCAACTTCTCCAACTGGGTGGTTATAACCACCTTTAATATTTTCTGGGGCCTCTTTAATATCTGCTAGGGCCGACTTCTTATTTTGCCTATTATAATTATTATTTGACCAATCCGCAAAAGGGGATTTGGTCCTATTACAATAGCCGACATGATCAATCCACAATGGGGATTGATCCAATGAATAATATATCAAATAATAATAAGAATACTCTTTGCAGCTACATTATTTCAACAAATAGTTGTATAAAGGCCACTCATCACTTCTGCATCATTATTTCTTTCTAGCCCAAATAATCTAGGGTCCAAATAAAGCTGCTGCATACAAAGGGCGCAACATCTTTCATCTTTCATCTATTACCTCCCATATTTCCATGTACTCATTTTCCACGTTGTCAAAGGATTTTGCAATAGCTTCCTTACAACGATCCATGCCCTCATAAACAAAACCCATAGAAGGATTGTCACTATCAACCATGCTAAGCATATCGACAATTGGTTCACATACTTTTATAACCTTCACGACACTTTCCCAAAAAGCATTGTCTAAAATAATTTGTTCCAACTCCTTCCCTTTAGCTTCTTTTGAAAGGTGAGAGTTTTCCCACTCAGTGTTGCAGACAACACTTCTTACATTTGCCTTTTCCTCAACTACTCTTTTGAGAGTAATATAATATGTGACAAATCTAGTATCATAGGGCCTTAGTAGCTCTCTAGATGCTTGCCTCCTATACAAGCTCAATGTGAGTTGATGGTTAAATATGAAGTGAGAAATTTGTTTCCCCTTCCGAATTGCCTCATTAATCCATGGATACTATGCTAAATCATGCAACAAGTCAAGACAATGAGTAGCACAAGGGGTCCAATAGATTTTTTTATATTTTTCCATTATTATCTTTCCAGCTCCCACACAATTTGAGGCGTTGTCAGTTAAAACTTGGACCACATTTGCTTCCCCAACTTCAAGAATGGCTTCCTCTAAAATCTTGAAAATACTATATTCATAAGTCTTTTTGTGTCCCGATGCATCAACTACCTTAAATAATAATATCCATACCAGCACATTAATTAGTGGCCTATGACTCATATTTGACCAACCATCTGATAAAATTTGCACCCTGTTTCTTTCCAAGACTCTTTAATCTTTGTCAATCTGCTTGTCACCCTTTCTTTTGACCTCTTGAGCAGAGTGGTCCTTATAGTTTCAGAGCTGGGAGATACATATCCTTTTCCAAAATCCGCAATCATTTTATAGTCATTGATAAAGTAAGGGCTTCTGGCCACATTAAATGGGATTGCAGATTCAAAAAACATGTCAGCCACAACATCATCAACTTCTTGCTTCTGTACGGACTTCCAAAGAGAGTTTATTGTGCCTTTCCCTCTTGATTTTATTAGCTGAGATGAAATTCTAGTTGCATCCATGCTTGAAGAAAATGAGGAAAACAGGCTGTAGTTCATTGTAATCTCTGTTTGAATGAGTTGCCTTTTGTTTTCATTCACCTTCTTGGCCTTTTTCATTCCGTCATAATCCTTTTCAAGTGTCTCCTTGAGTTCTGCAGACACATTTTTGCAGCCTTCAACACCACCTCCTTTACCATTATTAATAGACAATAAGTGGTCCATCACTCTTGTTAAAGACCCAACAAACTCAGCATTGCATAATCTACATTTCAGATGTCTCCCATTGGACCCATCCAATCTTTCCAAATGTTTCCATGCCTTTGCTGTTGATTTTGGAGGTGCCATGGCAAAGCAACTCTTTCTGCATCAAAACCAAATGCAGTTCTTGAGTCTTATTTATTCAAATGTATAAAAACTGTGAATCAGTAGTAGTTTCTGCTCAAAGAAGGCATTAACTGTCAGCTCTGTTTCCCCATTGGCCATCAAATTTTCAACAGAATTACCAACATAGTTATAGCTTATAATTTCAATTAGTTGAATTCAGAATGGCCATTTCCTCCGATGCATTGATGATTAACTGAAAATGCAAATGAAAAATTATTATTGCATGTGCAGAACTCTGGATTTATCACTGTAGAATCTAGATAATAATAAATATTGTGACTCTAAATTATGTATCTACTCTGGTTGGTTGAAACTTCTAGAGACAGGACCATGAAAATATGGAAAATTAAGGAAAATGGAGAGTGAAACTTGTGTAAATGAATTTTCAATTGTCTTAAAACTATTGATGTTCCGACCTACAAAAGGTTTGGAATTTTGGCCAAAGAAACATTATTCAAGAGGTTTGTTTCATATCTATATGTCTGAGGATATTTGCCACATTCAGAATTACAAATCAGAGTAATGGGCACTAATAGAATTGTGCAAGATGAGCATTATGAGCCAGATCTACTGTGGGGTGTGACAAAACTGCAATCTGCTGTTCACTTACACATTTTAATTGCAGCAGTATCAAATAGTCATTTAACTGTGTTATCTAAGTTCCAGATCATACATTTTTTTTACATTCTGAGTGCAAGCATTGGAGTTTCAAGATGCCTGTACACAAAGAAGTGAATAAATCTCAGGACAATCACTACGCTAGATGGTACAAAGGTATGTTGAAGAAAAAAAGAAGTTAGTTGTCTGGAGGTAACAGGTTCAATCTACGAGAGAGCATTTGCACTTTTTTCATCATCGTTCACTCGCAAACCATAGAACTATCCAGTAAAGGACCAAAATGACCAAAACATGCATATGCACAACTTAAAATTACTAGAAAATAATTAGCTTTCAATGTAAATTTTTTGTTATCTAAGAATTTATTAAAAGTCTATAGTTGCTGAATTCCCATGATTAAAATGTTATTCCTAGTTTTCTAGCACATTTTTTGTTTGAAATTGAAATTTTATGTTATATATTTTTAATTCAAAGATGGTTTTACAGTTTGAGTAGCATCCGGTAGGTTTGCCTTGCGGTTTTGTTGAAGAATTTTTTATTTTGATAGTATATTGTCATTGAAACTAAAAAAATTGCAAATCTAATGCCTTACCAAAAATGATCAGTAATATGCAAACAAGATCACTTTCTCTTTCTAGTATTAATAAGTATCGATGCTTTTAAGCAGAATTATGGCCACCCTACACACTACACAGGTGGATTGATTAAGGTGAACTCTTATGTATTTGATTTTGAATGTCATCTGAGAATTATAATTTAATGTTGAGCAAATATGCATTGGATGAACAAAAGTTGCAACAACATTCCTTAGTTGCTGTCACGCTTCGTAAGCTTACCTAGATGCCAGTTCAACTAGTAAGGTACACTCGACCCATTTTCTTGTCTAGAAATTTATATGACAAGCATTTAATTTCTTTCATGATTGTGAGTCATGCTAGGGTTTATTACTTACCTTCGAGGTTTCGTTCGCTTGATTGCTTGAAGGTAAAGCCTTTGCAATAGGCGGAAGTTGGAACAACAACACTCGCGGGCCACAACGACAACACTGAGTAGTGATACGAAGTTCTAACCCTGCCTTCTCGGTTTCTAGCCACAGAGTCCGCACTGTGCGTGGTTTGATTTGGAGCTTGGAGAGAGGGGTTTGCAACTAAAGTCTGCAACTTGCAAATATGTTGGTAGCTTGGCGCCGGGCATAAACGAACATCGAAACCTGTGTGCAGTTGCACTATGCGATAGTTTCACTATGCGATAGTTTTCAAGGGTTTCATCTTTCGAACATGTAAACGATAAATGAAACTTTTGAACAACTAACCCGATTTCGTGAGGCACAAACTTTGAAGGAAACACGATTTCGTGTGGTGCGAACTTTGAAGGAAGCCCATTTTCGTGTGGTTGGCGGTATTGTTAAACCACTAAACCTCGACCAGGGAACCCGTAAACAATTTCGACCAAAATTCGGCTTGAAATTCGTTTTGGGGCTCGAGTTTGAGTTGGTTCGAATTCGTTGAGGTTCGACTTTGAGGTTTGACCTTGAGGTTTGATGAACCTCAATGAATTTGGAATTTTTTTTCAGGTTCGACGAATTTCAAACCTCAAGCTTCGAGTTCACTGAACCCTGTGACTTAGACCGCAAGTTCTCCTCATGTTCTCTTTCGTTTACGGGATAGATGAGAATATCATCTATAAAGACCTGCACAAAGTGGCCTAAGTACTTCTAGAATACACTATTCATGAGGCACTTGAATACAACTGGTGCATCGATCAAACCGAGTGGCACCACTATGAACTCGTAGTGCCCAAACCGAGTTCGAAAGGCGGTCTTAGGAATGCCACCTTCTGTAATTCTTAATTGGTGATAACTTGATCGCAAAACGATTTTTGAGAAAACTATTGCTCTTTTCATCTAATCAAAGAGATCATCTATTCGAGGTATCAGGTACCTATTCGTCACTGTGGCTTTGTTCAAATCCCTATAATCTATGCACAATCGCAATGAACTATCCTTCTTCTTGACACATATTACTGGTGCATCCCATGGTGAAACACTGGGCTTAATAAGCCCTAAGTCTACCAGTTCCTTCAACTGTGTTTGCAACTCACAAAGTTTTGGAGCTGTCACCCTGTAAGGTTTCTTGGAAATTGTCTTTGTGTTGGGTTTTAGCTCGATAGTGAAATCAAGTTCCCTCTTAGGAGGTAACCCTAGCAACTCTTTGGGAAAAAACATCCTTGAATTTCGATAAAACTAGGTACTGATTTGGAGAGGGTTCCTTTCCATCACTCACTGCCTCTACTACGTACAACTGACATCCTTGCCTCATGCAACGTTAACTTTCATTGTCGAGATGAAACGTAGAGACACCTTCCTCTTAATACTGTGGATCTCAATTGACCTTCCCTCATCATCTAAACAAAGCACCCTCTTCTCGAAACAATCTATGAAATCCCTATGAACTTCTAGCCATCCCATACCAATAATTAGATCATAAGTCCCTAGGCCAATGACATACACTTTTAATCTAGTTGTACACACACCTTGGTCTACAAAACACTTCTCAACATTAGGTCCTATCGCTTGCTTTACCTTAGAATCCATCTCGACCTATTTAAAGTCGTTGTGCTCATAGGTTGCCAACCCACATTTTTTTAATGCATATGGTGAAATGAAACTATATGTTACAAAACGAGATTTTAATTTTGACATTGTTTATTTTACTTGATGACTCCACCATAGTGGATTAATGTTCAGCCTGACGGTTATTAACTGTTGCATAGATTTGGTGGTTATTGCCTATCTTCCCCAACGGGGCCTTCCCTTCTCTGTGCATGGTGTCGGATTGTGACTCTAAGTAGTCATGCTGGTAATGAGGTCCTTTGCAACGCCAACAAGTAATGTGGGGTGGAATCTGCATGTTGTTCTGTGGAGACCTATGAGATGAGTTCATTCCCCTAGAACCCCTGCCCCAACTAACAGTTCTCCATGAATGCCTTGGATTGTCATGAGTCCTTGATGATTCCTAAGATGATGCACTTGCTGCCATTGAAACA
This sequence comes from Picea sitchensis, assembly GCA_010110895.2. Classification (NCBI taxonomy): domain Eukaryota; kingdom Viridiplantae; phylum Streptophyta; class Pinopsida; order Pinales; family Pinaceae; genus Picea; species Picea sitchensis. The sequence continues at coordinate 34,039 of SNQJ01S0002697.1, forward strand.
CTCACTGCAACAACTCTGGGTGCAACTTTGTTAAAATAAGGAGGTGGCCTAGAATTTCCTCCACTAGAGAAGATCTGAGGAGCTTTCCCCACAAATCCCAACTATTGTGGAATGGCAAATCTCATGCCCCCTCTCTGATCCCCTTTGATATCCAAAAGTATTTTTGCAAAATGGGCATTTTCAACTACTTCGACAATTGAAGACGGTTTCCACATATGCACAAGGACCCTTATCTCATGATTTAGCGTGTACACAAAGAAATCTACTGGTAGCTTGATGCTGATTGGTGTCCATGTATGAGACATACTTTACCGGTTCCATGAATCTTATCTCATATTCCTCCACTGTTCGGCCTCCCTGAACCAAGGCATGAAAGGCTCCAACTTGCTACTCTTCATAGAATGTGGGTAGGTACTTTCTTCGAAATCTCTCTTCAAGTAATCCATGAGATGATGTTCAGAGTGAGGTGCAACTGTCTTTCAAGGTTTCCCCACCAATTCAAGGCATTGTCTCAAAGCTAGAAGATGTCTATCTTGGCCTTTGAGGTGAAGGCACATTCTCTTAGAGTAAAGCACCTTGTCATGCTCTCCAACCATGCCTCAACACATTCCCTTGCACGCCCTTGAGAAAACTCTGTAAGTTTCTTTTACATTCACTTGTAACGAGCATATCACTTAAGGCAAGGTGGCTATAGGTCAAGAGGGGTCAAATAAGCATCTATGACTCAATTATTTTCTCTAGGTACCTTACTATCTCCTTTGCCTTATCAGTTGGGCTAGCGTTGCATTAGGACCCTTCGGTGCATGCACCCACCATTTACGTATCTCTTATATATAGTTATTTATTATTATTATTTTTAAGCTAAATACACAACCGTCTCTTTATATTATATACAAAAAGTTACAAGAGTCTTTGGTGGAGTCCTGCCTCAAGGGAAACCAGGTCCTCCACTAGTTCAACATAAACATACTTGTCCATGTTGTCCAAAATTAACTAGCTATATATTGAGATACAAAAGGAAATAACATTATGAACTAAGATACTATAATTGAACATATAAACAAGAAGACAATAGATAATCCAGACATCAAGTAGTGTGGGGTGAGACACTGTCCTCCACAGGTCGTTCCATAGGCTCTTTAATTTTCTGCTAGTCATCCTATGCTATATCCAAAGGATGTGGGTCTCATCCAAAATGATGGGATTATCTTGTATTCCTGCAAAGCCAGGAGAAGCCTCCCTATGGTTCACACCTTCAGTTTCCTTTGGGATCTGTGAAACTTCTATTCTTATTGTAGATACCGTTTTGTAGACTATCTTGAATTTTCCATCTAGCAAACTAATGCTATGGAGAATGTCTTGCTGCTGTAAATTCTTCTCCTCCAAGGATTGGGCGATGAGGGATTTAACATGCCAGTATGTCTTAGTGATTTGAAAGAACTTGATGTCATGGGTTTGGGAGTAAACCGGGTCCTGGATCCAACCCTCTTGTTCAACTTGAATATGTTTATCAGATAGATTCTGTCATCTATCTATTTGAAACAGGGAATTTAAAGAAATACATTATATATATATAACAGTTTTCTTTACACCGTAGAGCTTTTGAAAGAAGGCATTTTGTAGCACACTGTTCAAAAGGGCCAAGGCAAGTTAGGAAGCAACAATGTAAATGAAGCTGGTGGGTTGGCGCTAAGGAAGAACATCAATTAAATAGCAAGGAAGATCCACCTGACTTGAACCCACCCAAAGAGGAGTCCAAAAAAGTTTTAGAGAAAATCAATGGAACACCACCAAAAGAAGATCTTTCGTTACAACAAGAATCAACATCACAAGGTACGATGGAAATACTGTCAATAGACTTTTTGTTACAGCATGGATTGACACCATGGAGTACAATGGAAGAGGAATCTGCTTTTCCTCCTGTTATCGCACAATTTGTAGCTAGGATAAAAAGCTATAAGATAGAAGGCCAAACTGGCGTAACAAGAACTAATCCCACCCAATGTCACCACAATGGTATGGTTCTTTCTCTTTAGGGAGGTTAGGCCCAGGGGAGACGTCCCTAGTGACCTGTGGTTTTGAAGAGGCAAAAGGCTAATACGACAAAGATAAGATTTTCCCCCTTCACAAGTCACCACCCAAACAAATAGTCCGGCCAAAGGCCAATAATGAAGTAAAACCCCCAAAGAAGTGTACCTACTTGGAACAAAGCAACAACAAACTGATATGTGCAAGCTATTTCAATGGGTTAGTACTTCACAAGATTATTTGATAAATATGTATGTATAAGCAATATGGCAATAAATATTGACGAAGTCAATGTTTATCAATATAGCAATGAAAATAATTTCACTTCACCAATAAACACTGGAACGATGTAGCATTTAATATAACCAATCAACACTTTATTTCATTTAATGCCTAAATCACCATTCAATTGTTTATAAAACAAAACGTTGCTGCATCAATGATATAATAGCCAAGAGTGACGTCAACATTTAGGGTTAGTAGGGTTAGCTAGAGCTAGGGTTAGTAGTTAGGGTTTGAATCAAGGTTTTGAAAGTAGTTGTGATCAAGTGCCTTAGAGGGTAAAATGGAGTCAAAAGTGAAGGACGCAAGGGTTGAGGGAGGACGACTAAGGACTAGAGGGAAGAGTTCTGAAGTGTTGCAATGGCAGGGCCTCAGAATCAAAACCCTAGGGGAGAGAGGCTCACTCGGGTGTTGCTATAGCAAGGCCTCGTGCTCTCTCCTCCTTCCTTAGGTCAATTTGGCAAAATGGCTAGCTGAAAAATGAAGCACAAAATCAAGACAAGAGAGTCAATGAGGGAGAGTGTTGCTACAACAAGGCTCTTTCATCAAACCTTAGAAGAAAAACGACCCTAAGTGTAGATAACCTAGGCCTGAGACGTCTTCTTCCTCTTGAGTTTCAAATGGTATGACTAGCATAAAGGAGGAAGAAAAGGGAGTGTAGCTATGGCTAGGCTCTCTTTTCCTCTTCAATGGCTGAAAATTTCTCTATTAGGGGACATGAGACAAGGACCTACTTGTGTGCTTGTCACCTAGGGTTTTGATTCAACAAATTATAAACATATGCAAAAAAATAAGACTACAACCATTCATTTAAGAAGTTTTGCAGAAAAATACTTACAATTCATCAAGAAATATCCATGCAAACCCTAGTTGTAACACCTTCCTTCAAGAGAAACACCATGAAATGCCAAAAATGTCTTCCTTCAACAAGCGCGCCTCACTAAATCAACCAAATACCCAAGATAGGGCGCAAATTTCAGACCTCCTTATGGAGTGAATGAGTAGTGATGATAAAATGAGAGTCAAAATCCCTCATTTATACAAAACCTTGACCTAATTTTACATTTTAGGTCAGGTAAAAAGGCCAACAAGGCCAAAATATCAAATCATATTGTTTTTACGTTAAATTGTCAAACTAAAACCCTAATCAAGCAAAAGGTAAGACACCACCCCTTTCTAGGGTGACGTTAGCCCTTATTAGGGCAAGTGCAGCCTCCTGAAGCAAGACGTTAGCCCCCCTTGGGCTTCTTCAAGCTGCCACATGTGCCAACTGCCCTGTCCATCTGCCAACAGGCTCATGATGATGTCATAAGCCTCTTGGTGATGTCCTAGGCCATCTAGAGCCAATGTCCCACTGAAAATGGGTCAATCCCCCTAGGTCCAGCTGTGTCGGGGTGCCTCTGGTGGAACGTCCTCTTCTTCTCTGGTTCAAACTGATCATCTCCCCATGTGTACCGGTCCAAATGGTACCTGTTTGTCGAGCATGGTCCTGCACATCAAAGGCTATGCCCTCCATGGGCTCATCAGTCACAGGGATCATAGCAATGTCAATCACATCTCATCATCAATATTATTAAACATATGCATAAAATCCCTAATATATCAGTTAACAGCTCAAAGACGTTACACAAGCCTGCAATACAAGTCTGGGGAAAAGGGCAAGGCGTCCTATTGGGCTAGTGTCCACATGAAAAGGAAAGTTCTCGAAAAGACCTCATCCAAGCCATGTAAGTGGGTGATGTGGTCAGGGGATGTCCAAGCATGTGGGTGCAGTGAAGGCCAAGGATGCAAAAAAGTGTTACCTGTGGGTGCCTTTTTAGAAGGCGAGCTGTACCTGTCATGGATGTATTCTTTCCAAGCCCATTCTTGCCTTTATTCTTTTTATTCTTTTATCCCTTTTTTTGTTCAAGAGCTAATCAGGGGACACTGCCTTGGCATGGTGACCAGAGTTGACAGCGTTACCCACAAGTACTTTCACAGAGATGAGAAGGTTGGTTTGTGATGAGACCCCCTTTCCCTTGGCCATGCAACCAAGAGTCACTGCCCTGGCATGGTAACCAACTGGTGACAATGCCATATTGCTAGGTACCCATGGACCTAATAGGCTGGCTCGTGATGAGACCCCCTATCCTCTGACTAGGTCTTGTTTTATTATTTTTCTGGGTCCCTCTTGTTTCTTGCTGAGAAGCTTTTTATTGCTTTCTCGGGGATCCCTGGGCGCAACATCTCGAGGTTTTATTCTTAGGCTTTTATCTTTTACCAGCTTGCTTTTACCTTCTGGGCCTTTAGCCCCTTCTTCCCACGAGGTAAGGTGCAGTCCTGAAAATAGGTCAACCCAATGCCCGGACAAGGGGAATGGGATAAGT
>SNQJ01S0002697.1:40780-57730 GCA_010110895.2 Picea sitchensis
AGATCTAGGGAAAGTGTATTATTCTGTCCTGTTTTGTTCTAGATCCAGGTGGATCTAGGGAGATCGGTTTGTGTCCGCACTCACAGATTTATCCTGAAACAATGTGGATGACCTTTTCATTATAGGGGCAGAGAGACTCATCAACAGCTGCAAGGAGAGCCTTGCTTCAGAGTTTGAGATGACTGATATCGAACGGATGCATTATTTTTTGGGATTGGAGGTTTGGCAGGAGCCTGGACACATCTTCCTGGGACAGGGGAAGTATGTGTGTGACATTCTAAGCAGATTTCATATGGGAGATAGTATGCCCATGACCACTCCCATGATTACCAATTGGAAGAAGCTTCATGCTTCTAAGTTACAGTTGGTGGATTCCACTTTGTATCGTCAGTTGATCGGGTCATTGATGCATTTGGTCAATACCAAGCCAGATATTTGTTTTGCTTTCAACACTCTCAGTTAGTTCATGGTGGAGCCTAGGAGAGTGCACTGGGTGGCAGCAAAACATGTGCTCAAGTATCTTTGTGGTACAGTAGATTATGGTTTGGACTATCATAGAGGAGATGGAATTCGTCTGGTTGGCTATATAGACTTGGATTGGGTAGGATCTGTCAGTGACAGGAAAAGCACTTCAGGGTGATACTTCGGATTGGGATCTGCAGTTGTGTCTTGGTTCAGTCGGAAGCAAAAGTCAGTGGCTTTGAGTTCGGCAGAGGCTGAGTATATGGCAGCTAGTCAGGCTAGTTATGAGGCCCTTTGGCTTTGCAAGATGCTGGTGGGATTGTTCGGTGTGAATTTGAGGCCTACCATGATTTATTGTGATAATCAGAGTTGCATTAAACTATCGGAGAATCCAGTTTTTCATGACCGGTCTAAGCATATCGAGATTTGGTATCACTTCATCCGTGATTATGTTCAGAGAGGAGTTGTGGAGCTACAGTACATATCTACAGAGGAGCAGGTTGCAGACATACTCACCAAGGCATTGGGCAGAGGCAAGTTTGTATTTTTCAGGGCCAAGCTTGGAGTGGTGAGTAACACTTTCCTCGGTATGAGGGAGTGTTAAATTTTTAATTAAATAAAGTACCAAGGCAAGTGTTTCTCTTCCCTAGGCGCCTAAGAGGGAGAAAGTGCCTAATGTGGGTCCTAGTCAAATTAATTTGTGAGATGCAAATTAAAAGGTAACTTTATGACTAAAGTGAGGGTGAGTGAAGAGACACCAAATCTCAGCCACTCAACTAATCTAATCTCAACCGTTAGATTAGAAAACCCCTCACCTTCCCTCATGAGGTCGATTAGGGCAAGGGGGCGCACCCATTCTTGGGTTGTTCAAGCATTTTGGAGAGAGCAAGAGAGAGAGCATTTTCAAGCAGCAAGAGCGCAGCCATTTCTAAGAGATAGGGCATGCATCCCAAGGCAGCAAACTAGCACAGAAATCGAGGCAGCAAGGACAACATTGAAGGCAGGTCGTACTGTACGAATTGAGCAGGTCGTACAGCAAGAGGAGCAGGCACAGAAATCGAGGCAAAGTACAGTCCAGCAAAAAAGGTCGTACTGTACAGATTTAGAATTTCGTACAGCAAGAAAAAAAGGGCACGAATTTCAAGACAGAAAGTACAGCCCGTACTGTACGGATTCCGTATGGTCCATACGATTGTCCTTTTGGCACAGATTTTGAGCAGAAATATCTGTGTTGTTTTCTGGGAGTTTTGGCACATTTCCCAAGGCGGTCGTACAGCATTTATTGCTCTATTTTTGGGCTGAGGCAGTTGGCACAAATTTCAAGGTGGTCGTACAGCAGTTTGGAGGCACATAAATCGAGGAGCATACCTGTAATTTATTGTAGAAAATTCTGGGAAGAATTTTGAGGAGTTGGCTCATTTTCCTGTGTGAAGAATTGGCATGGTTGTCGAGATAAGTTTGTCATTTAAATTTCTGAAGATGAATATGCTGTAACAGAATTCTCTGAAGCTCCTAAATAATAAAAATCTCCCTCTCTCACCGGTTTTCCCCTTGTGGGTTTTTCCAGGGTCAAAGTTAGACTGAAAATTCATGTGTCTATAATTTTCTGAGTTTTGCATACTGCTGATATTTTATTTCTGCACTTAAAACGATGTTCAGAATCCTCATGTTTCAGTTCTGAAGTTTATTTTCTGCTAAGTATTTAATTGCTGATATAAAACTGGGTTTGGGCATTTAACATTGGCTGAAAAATCAGCAAGACTGAAACTGGGTTGGTGTTTGAAATTTTAACAAATTCTAGTTGTAACAGAAGATCTTTTGGTATTCCACCAATTTTCTCTGAAACCTCTTTGGACTCCTCTTTGGGTGGGTTCAAGTCAAGTGGATCTTCCTTGTTGATTAATCGATGTTCCTTAGCACCAACCCCCCCATGTTGATTTATGCTATTGCTTCTTAACTTGCCTTGGCACTTTTGGGCAATGTGCTACAAAATGCCCCGTTTCAAGACAAGCTCTACAGCATAAAGAAACATTTTGATAATCCAACTTTTGTGTCCAGGAGTCGTTTTCAATTGTCAAATTTATTTTTGTCGAAAACCTTTTACTGAAATCCATTTCCACACATGTTAGAGCATATGTTGTGGTGTTGCAGTTCTTTGTTTCTAGACTTTTGTGGTAGAACCTTCCAAGGGATTTAACAATGGCTCAAAGAGAGGGTAAACCCCAAAAATGCAAAGGCAAATTTGGAAGGCTAACCCAAACAAGAGCCAAGGTTAATGTATATGTCATTGGATCAAAAGAGTGAGCTCAAGGTTTCATGCATAAACCTAAATTACCCTGTCTTGAGTTTAATATTAAATCCCTATATGACGCTAGATCGAACGCAACAATGAAGAACCCCTTTGCACAAGGGTAAATGAAAGTCTTTTCTTTTATATCAAGCTTCCAGGAACTAATCAAGGCCAAAGACCGTTGAAGCGACACACTAGGCCATTGGTACTCTAAAGGTTGCCTGATCTACAACATCTTGCACCATGGGAATAGATAAAGTCAGAGCCTCCTACATCAAAAAACGATTCAAGCGAGGAGAACAAGCAATGGCACCATTCTTTACTACATCTCTAAAGGAAACCCCACCCATACTACCAAAAGGGTTATGGTCGAAATTGCTATGCACATTGATTGAGCCCTTGTTAGCACCTGTGAGCGACACTCCAGAGGACTCAATCTTAGTTGCCTCGTGGCTTAGTTTACCAACATCGTCGAACATAGAAGAGGTCACCTCTGCCACCATAGAGGATCTGATAATGCACTAAATAAACCACCCAAGCAGTGTCAATCTGTTGAACTAATGGAGAAAGGCCTTCACGAACAGCTAAGGAAAAACCCTTGTTGCTGCGACCTCACGCAAAGAGAGAATCATCAAGCCGAAGAAGAAATTTTGAATGGATGGTACATATGTTGTCAGTAATTTTTCTCAAAGTTAAGTGGGTTGAATATTTAGGATTTTTTGAGAGGGCAGGTAGTTAAGGGCTAGATAAGATAAGATAAGATAATTTGATTAATGTCCAACAAGTGACCACAAGGTTAGTCAATGGGACACAAAAGTAAAGCGAATCTGAATATACATTTCTCAAAGTTAAGTGGGTTGAATATTTAGGATTTTTTGAGAGGGCTAGTAGTTAAGTGCTAGATAAGATTGTTGGGTATGTGTTATATTCTTTGCTCGACTAGCGTTGCGTCCAGCATGCGGTGGGGTTAGAGGGGGGGTGCTAGCCCCCCCCCCTACTTTGGGAGTCATAGGGGGGCTCCGCCCCCTGTCTCGGGGGTTCGCATGGGGTGTGGACAACCCCCTGAAGAAAAAAAAATTGGTGTTTTTTGTGTCCATTTTTTGGCAGTTTTTCTGCACATGGTTTTCGTCGATGGTTTTCTAATTTTGGTTAAGGAATTAGGGTTGTTGACTAATCTGGGTCAATGGATTAGGGGTTTTGGATGCCGCATGATCCTATATATTGTATTATAATGTAAACAATGGAGATATGATGAATAGAAGATTAGAGGTGCGGCTCTTCCTGGTTTGGGTTTCTAGGGTAAAATATCTGTGTAATGTGTGTCTGCCATTGTATCTTTTCTGTTTTTATTAAGAATCTATTTGCAGTAATTAATTGTACAAGGTTAAAATCTACAAAGATAAGATAAGATAATTTGATTAATGTCCAACAAGTGACCACAAGGTTGGTCAATGGGACACAAAAGTAAAGTGAATGTGAATATACAGTGGGCAACAAGTCATCTTACGGAGTGCGAGGGGGTTCCCAAACATTCCCAATTTACAAGGACATCCTAGGGACAACTCCGAGCCATCCCATGAGAATGTTAAAATTTACGCAAAGCAAATATGAGAGAGAAAGATACCACATTGCTATTATTCCAATGTGTAATGTTTTATTACATAGATGCAATCATAAGGTGAATACATACATTATGAACACGTTACATAACTCCCAACACCGAAATCATGTTGTTAACTTTATTACATCAACATAAAGTAACTTTAAAATATAAAGTTCTCATCACAAAATATGACCATTGTAATGTATCTACTCTAACACCCTCCCTTAATGGTCACATATTAAATATGTTTCTTATCCTAGAAAACTTGTTCTGCATCAACATCAACCATGTCAGTTACATGTCATGCAATTCATTCCCAATTGCTAATTGGTGGCACTGCTTAGAAGTTAGCTCTAGAAACTTTTCACAACTTGCTTGGTCTAGATAAGTTGGTTGTGTGTGATCCTAGTCTTGTGTGTGATCCTAGTCTTCATGTCCTATGTAGAAGGTGGGGGCTACTTTAGGCAAAATCATACATATGGACAAAAATGGCATGTTTGAACTCAAGTGGTGTCTTCCAAATGTGCATAGGGATTATTGAGTAGCACCAAAATGAAAGAATCCAAAAACGAGCTCAAAAAGTGAAAAAACAATACACTTTAAAAATCCACCAAAAGGCCTAAGTATCTACTTCATTAAAAAGTTATATCATGAAGCATCAAAATATAAGATGTGGCCACTTGTTGGAAATAACTCTAAGTACACTACGTACCCTCGAACATAATTGGATTCAAGGTTCTCATGCCAAAGTTGTGGCATAATTAAGCCCAATAATCCAATAAAACAATAATTTGTGGTTTAATTAGCATTTGCGGTGCAAATTTCAACTATCCATACATGTTGCCAATGAGATCCATTTCATCCCATTGGAGATCATGGTATGGGGGGCATACATCCCAATTTTCATGGACCAAAGAGAAGTACAAGAGAGGAAAATTCCATGAAGATTTCCAACTTTGTTGATGCCCTCAACAAACCCCTAGCCCTATGTTAACCAACTTATCTGGACCAAACAATCTGTAAAAAGTGTCTAGAGCTTACTTCTAAGTAGTGCTACCAATTAGCAATTAGAAATGAATCGCAAGACATTTAACCTGCATGGTTCATGCTGATGTAGAATAAGTTACTCCACAAGTTTTTAAATTGGCAATTTTTACATTTTTACCAAATATTGCATGCTTTTAAAATTGGCAGCTTGTACTTTTTACCAAATATTGCATGCTTTTAAAATTTTCAACTTGTACTTTTTTACCACATTAAATATTTCTGTATTTATAACTAAGAGTTTCATCAAGGTAAGTATCTCATGCCCTAATTTCCTTATCTGTTAGTGTCATCAATTTTAGGTGTTGCTAAATATAAATCTGGCCAAGCTCTTTTCCTTTATCAACTCTATATTCACTTCTTTCCCTAGCTGAAACAAATAGGTTTAATCTTATATTCCTCTATATTCCCTCCGAAAGATTTAGAAATCTTTGACACCATTGTTGTAGATAGCCTTCCCATGCTAGTCTTTTGTCCCAATTGAGAGAATATGTTGTTGTTTTAATGGGGATAACCAGTCATTGTTGTCACTAAGTCAAACAAACCAAGATGTAGACTGTATATTTCGCTCTTTAACATTTGGAATAAGTCATGTTGAAAATAACTTTGAAAGTAAATGAATTTTGGCCAACACACAAAAAATTATCAAATAAGAAGTCCCGTATTTCTAGGTTAACACTCGACAATAGTCTTTGATCAATGATCACCCTGATGTGATTAACAGTGCTCATGCAATGGCTCGGAGATTAGGACATGCATAGGTCAATAATTTGGCAACTCTATAATTACCAGCTACATATTCTAGTTTCATCACAATTAGAGTCTATTGCCTCAACGTGATACCAAATGAGAAGACCATCATGTCTCAAATCAATGTGATCATGTAAACAAACTCTAGTTGATGGATCAGAATTATCGATCTTTCTTCTATATCATTGGTGGAAGAATGCACTTGTTATGCCTCTTTGGGAACCATATTAGTGATCGCACAAGCCCTATCCTATTTCTTCTCATCCAATAGCCATCGTTATCAACAAGCGCACTCTCAAATTGAAATATCCCAATACTAAATCATCCATATTTTTGAAATATTACTCATTGTATGCAAACTCTTGTCCCCGAAAATTGGAACAAGTGACAATACATGAGGTATGTAAGAGGGAAGAGCGTGCAAAAATATCAGTAGAGAAAAGAACATAAGACAAGAGGTAATATATGTTGTATAGAAAGGAATGGATCACATAATATAATCATAATGATTACCATTGAAAGGCAACCCCTTATATAAATATGAGAACTTGTATAATAAGGTTGTTTATTATTCACTTCTTGGAATAGACACATGTGAATCTAAAACACATAGGGAAACACTTCTCGTACCAAAACGATATTGACTAAAGAAAATATCAAGAAGCAATAATATTAGAACAAGCAAACTCTTGCATAGAGTTGATTAGAGTCTAGATGGAGGAAAATCTTTAAGATTGAGAATTCTAGAGGACACTCATCAAATGGAACCACATGTTTTTGCCAAAAAATAAAGGACAACCTCCATAATGACTCATTAGACACATGGTTAACACACAACTACACACACACAAAGGATTCGTTCAAGTGGTTTGACTTTCCATGTTGAAGCAGGGTTGGCCAAGGAGGTCATGTGGTCAAATCCACCTGTGTCCCCTGAAGTTAGGCATACATGTTGTATGTTGGCAGCATTTACCCTAGGCGCCATTCACAGAATGTGAGGAAGCGCCTTGAGGGTTTCCTCGAGGAAGTTTTCCATGGAAAAAAAGAAAAATTGATATATATAGAGAGAGAGAGAGAGAGATAGATAGATAGATAGATCAACATAAATTCATTTAACTTTGTATCTATTAAGCACCAAGAGGGTTCTTTTCTATATTATAGATTTATATTCTTATTTTCATTTATAAGAACCAACATTACACATCTCACCAATACTAGGTTGTAGAATACACCTAGCTTCTCTCTATGCAAATAGTCACGGAAACACTTGCAATGCACCAAACAATGAAAGAAGCAAACAAATGGTGAAAAGTCCATTTTGGCCTAGTTCAGGGATTTATGCAAAAATGGACGATAGAACCAACATTGCCAAAAGAGCAAAGCGAAGCAAGAGCAGGAGCATCTGAAGTGCCATTTCCCAAAAAAACTTGGGAGCGATGCATCCCGAGAGCATTTTTATACAATATATGTTTTATATATTTTAATGTATATGTACTCATAAAAACATGTAAAATAACAAATAAGTTGTTGAAAAGATGAAAACATACATATTTATTCTACTTGTCTACATTATTATGAAGATGTAAACATGTCATCAAGGTAGAATCTAGAATAATCATGGAGCATCAACCATTTAGTACCACATAGATAACATTAACCATATTGCAAATACGGTTACAAAGATTTAAACTACAATCAATAATAGGAAGTAGAGTAGACTATGAAGTTATGAAATGAAATAGTCCATCGTGACCAAAGAATTATGTTTACAAAATAGGCCATGTGCCTAATTGCCAAAACAGAAATTAGAAACTGAAGTCCGAAAATTTGAAAACTCTAATATGACAACTAAATGGGTGAAAAGAGAGACAAATATTTTAATCTACTATCTATTTTTCCATCTTCTTGGCACACCACAAGCCCCATGTAGTTGTGAATGTGGAGGTAACTATGAAAATGGAGTTAGACATAAAGCTCCTGCATTTGGAGTCCTAGCTGGACTGAATATGGAAATAGGTGGGTGTGTCTCAATACGATCATCATCATCAAAAAGAGCAGTCTCCAAGTTCTCCAAATCCAGTGCTCCATCCGCCAAATAGTCTTCCTCTCGATAGTTGTCCCAAATATTATATGATTTATCCATCTTTGCCTCCTCACAACAATGGGGCAACAACCACAAGTTGTAATGCACATAAACCAAGATCTCTACCCAATTTACATTCAACATGTTTCTCTCGACACTATGTATGAAACTATAGGTGCTCCAACACCTCTCCGCGAAATAAGTGTTCACAACCTATGAAAGCACATGTTTTTCCAAACACTGCAACTATAGGGCAAAACCACCACTGTAGGAAAGTCAACTTCTCTTTATTGTTAGCCTCATAATCCTAAAGTTCTAGAAGTCTAGATATTTTCCTAGATTAAATATTTTAGGAATTAGATTATTCTAGTTTATTTGTCAAGAGTACAGTTAGCTTAATATGTAAAGGACACCTATCATACTCATGTGATTATATGATTGGTTTTTTTCCTAGAATTTAGCTTAGAGTTGGGCTATATAAAGTTATAAACTAGCTCTTTCTCCAAGTGAGTTGAGGCTTTTAGCCCTCACTTTTCTTTGTAACTATTTTTCCTTATTAATAAAAATGTGTCGAAGGACACTTCTTCAACATCTATCTCTAACTAGATGAGCATAACCAAATAATCCTTACGCACTTATGTAGGTGCTCAACTTGTCATTGTATGGTATCACACTCCTTCTCATTAGGAACAAGCTTGTATAATGTTTACATGTAACCACTTTGAACCTCAAGATCCATGTGTGGTTTTCTCTTCACCCAACCACCAAGCACTAGTGCTCCCAACCATTATGTAGAATAGTATTTTGGTTTCAAGACATATGCTAAAGCATGGAGTGGAATATTTGGCTTTGTCCACCATTTTTCCACCTCTATATGAATATAGTCAGTCATACAAGTTCACATTTTTTGGCTCAACAATGTCTTTAATCTGGCCTAGCATGGTGTCAATCTGCTCATAAACCTCCCCAATCACTAGTTAATTCGAATCTGCAAATCAAATCATGTTAGATATTGGTTTGATGAACTACAAAATACACTTAACCTGTGACTAAAAATGAGGAGCAAGAATGGTATCTTTAGCAACACTATCTCTATATGATGTATTATGTACCCTCAACTGCTCCCATAAATCACTCACCTTCAACAAGTGCCTAAAGGTGAGTTAATAGCTACCAAATCTAGTCCTAGCAAGATTAAGTAGCAACAAGTTAGAGTGAAGCTGGTAAATGTAGTGGATGGCAGTGTGCTATGTGATAAATTTGATGATAAACTTCCCTTTCTTGTACAAGTCATTGATCTAGTCAGATTCTCTATGCTTAAAAATATCATGCATCAAAAGATTCAACATGTACACCAATCAACCAAACCAAAAATGTGAGGATGTACCTACTCAATGATTTTTCCTACTCCCTTACAATTCGTTGCATTATCTGTAATTACTTGAATCAACGCATCAAAAGATTCAACATGTGCACCAAACAACCAAACCAAAAACTGTAAGGATGTACGTACTCAATGATTTTTCCTACTCCCTTTCAATTTGTTGCATTATCTGTAATTACTTGAATCACATTGAAGAGCCCAATATCGTTAACAATTTTTAGTTGGAGGCCTACAATGTTATGAGAAGATGCAACAAATGATGAGGAGTCGTGCACTGCAAGAAAGACTACACCACTAGCTGACACACCAAGAACATTTATCAAATGTTGGTTAACATTTGTCTAGTCATCATAAATAATGAAAACCCCGCTATCCAACCACTCATCTATAAATCGTCCTAGAGCTCTATAGACTTTGGCTTTTTCCTTGTCTAGCAATACAGCTCTAGCTTTCTCATATCTGGGGTTCTTGTATCCTTTAGGAACATTGTGAATGGCCTTGACCGTAGCATGCCAATAGGGGGAGCAAAAACATTGAACAGTATACCACATGCATAGATAAACCTGCACTTTTGTATCCACGTCATCCCTACCACCAACATCAAGGAAATCTTCTATTGTTCTACTTCTACACCCCACATGCAAGCCCCCAATCCCACTAGAATCAAGGAAGCTAGATGTGGAAAATTTGGAATGGCCAAACATTCTCATTGTGGCATTGGATTGAAACTTTTGTTTTTTTACTACTCTTTCTTTGTGCTGCTTCCTCTTTCTTGATGTATTTTGTTCTCTCTTCATTTGATATTAGGGGACAAACTTTGATTCCACTGATGTTGGGCTTGTCTCGTGGCATTATCCCACAAATATGCCTCCTCATAAGTACATGAACCAATGTAAGGTTTGCCTTTATGATAATCATTTTTGCACAAAAATTTTGCGGTTGCACCTCCTCTCCCCCCATCAAGTTTGTCACATACTTCCATAAGGGTGGTAATGATCAATCAAGTCAAGTTTGTTTGTAACTTTACCCTCACTTTCACCTTTAGTTCCTTTATACCCTCTTTCATCTTCAAAGAATGGCTCACTACGAATATTCTCCTCTTCTTTGTATGGACCCTATCATGGCTATTCCCCATTAAGACCATGAAAATCAAAAACAGAAGCATACACCATATAAAGAACATTTTCTTCAAGTCTTGGATGACAAATGTGCAATAGAATAAGGGAAAGAAGGAATAGGACAGAATGCAGGAAGAGAGCATATGATATATCCATAAACAAACAACACAAAGAAAAAAAATTATGCAAAGAATGGGATTTGAGATTACCTCTTCAACTCTCTAACTGTAAACACCAGTGGAATATATTATCATTTATGTGAGTATGGCAGCCTTTGATCTCTTCCAAGTTCTCACCAATATGCTTTCCTCAAAAACCAGCAACCTCGTCTCTCAAAACCCTAGCCTTAGATGTATGAAATGATAAAATGGAATGAGAAAGATGAGGATGAAGGGATTTAATAATCCCAAGGCCTTTTCCCTAACCTCAAATGGCTATTTAGTATTGGGACCTTCCCGTGGCTACCACAATGCTTTAAAATTAAAAAATAAATAAATTGTCTTTTTCTCATTTTCTGCATGAGCGCATGGGAGTGCACAGGAACAAGGCAGGGAGCAGTCCAGGAACGGTCCGAGAGCAACTGGGAGTGGGGCAGGGAGCGGTCCAGGAATGATCTGCCTGATGGAGCTCCTAAAAATTCCAGTGAGTGATTTTTACAGGGCGGGAGCTAGCTCCAGGGCCAAAATGAAATCGTTTCAGTAGCGAGCTCCCAGGGCAGTCCCCGCCATGAACTCCCTGGGAGAGCAATTCCAGAGTCAATTAGTCCCCTAGGAGGACGATTCTGGTATGACTGGGTAGAACCCTGTATAAATCTAATCTGAAAACTGGAACAGTTTTCTTTCAATGCCTTGTATAAATCTAATCTGAAAACTGGAACAGTTTTCTTTCAATGCCTTGTATAAAATATCAGCCACGAAAGAGCATTGTACTACCTTGCTCATTCACAGATCAGCCTCTTTACAATCATCCAAAATCTAAGAATATGAGAAATTTACCAATACCCACAAAATCCCCACCAAGGTAGTTGCAGAGAGATTTGTGAGAACAGCAATGATGCAAACAATTATCTATCACTAGATCAACTCTATCAATATAACCTCAATCAAACACTAGAAATACTGGGAGAAGAAAAGGCGTAGAAGCTGTAATAATTTTTCCTAAATGGTAACCTCTTAAGTGAAAAAACTCTTTGCTTTATACACATATGGGCATGCAATCCTATAAAGGCATGATGTATTACTAAAGCTACAATAGATATAATCAAAAAGCTCATACTGTGATAACATGGATGCCTAATAAGCACAAAGATACCTTCGATATCTGCCAGCCGGATATAAAAAGAGAAAAACAGAATTAAATTTTTTGGTCCAGATATCATTGATAAAATCAATTTACCAACCCAGTCTACCCTGCATCTCCAGTACCCAGAAATAGTAGATCGAATGCAGGGCAGAGATTTTTAAGAATTGAAGTAGAGCAAAATGGAGTCACTATTTGATTAATTTTTTCTCCATCAAATCGAAAACAAAGAGATTCAAAGAACAGCAATTCCAACATACTAACTAAATCTCACAAGCAGAGTGGAAGGCAGACGATCATTCCCCAAATCGATTAAAATAAGTACGAAGAAAAGAAAAAACCATTGAAAGCATCCAAGGGCTCCAAAACAAAGAACCCACTCACCCGACTCGCGACCGGATCTAAACAGGTCAGTTCATTGAAGGTATCAGAAACCGCCCGGGGAGAAACCACTGTGCTTCTATTGCCATTCTGCTTCCTCGAAATCCAAGGCTTCTTCTGCTTGGAATCTGCAGAAATTCTGGTATCACACAGAGAAGAAGCCGAAGAGAGTCCCTGAGAATTTCCTCGAAGAAATACCGGCCTGAACGAAGTGAAATCGGCAGTTTCTCGGGCAAGAATGTTCATGTTCAAATTTGCAGCTCCTGTTGCCATGACGCCTGCCATTTCGTCTGTATTGAATTCCTTCCTGGAAATTCAATTGTGTAGAGGCTATTACTCTACTAGAATTGCATGGCTCGGAGAGGAGTGTGTTTTTATAGTGTCGAAGATGGGTGGTTTTTAAATGGGTGCGAAGTCTCCTGCCGGCACGAGGAAAACCGGGTGGTTTCGGCGAAGGAAAGGCCGGCGAGCGTGGATGCGATCGTGCGATGGCAATAATCATGTGATGAGTGGCCACGCTAGTTTGCATTGGGATCATAGTTTTCGGGATTTCCCATCACAAAAGCAGCTCACGGTTTTCCTTCGGGGTGTATCTTGCGACTTAATGAGAGTGTGAGTATATTCCTTCGGGGTGTATCTTGCGACTTAATGAGAGTGTGAGTATATCCCTTTTTCCATGCACTCAAATATCTTTTTATTAATTATATATATATTTATGCTGCAACTATTATGTGAATATATATTGCTCCTATAATGTGAGAGTGTGAGTATATCCCTTTTTCCATGCACCCAAATATCTTTTTATTAATTATAGATATATATTTATGCTGCAACTATCATATTGCTCCTATAATGTGAGTGTGTGAGTATATTCCTTTTCTCACTCAAATCACTTCAAATATATAAAAAATGTTGACAAATCACTTCAAATATATAAAAAATGTTGACTATAGTATGAGTATATTCCTTTTCTTACAATCAAATCTTTCTATTTTTTATTTATATGTATGACATCACAACACGTGTACATGACTCTGACGCTTTTCTGGAAAAAGGAAGATATATGTTGCATTATATAAAATATAAAAGGATTATTTTAATTCATATTTTATTATGAATTTATAAAGGTGATTGAAATGTTTGATGACTATGGAAGAGAAAATATAAAAGATATTTTGTTTTCTATAATTTATTTTGAATTTATAAAGTGGTGAAAAAATTAAATTTTTTTAAATGTAAAATTTTAATGAAATTTGATTAAATAGATAAGTTTAGATAAATTTAATTTAATTATAATTAATAAATAATAATTATTTAATTTTAAAGTTATGGTTTAATAAAATGTTTATGGAATTCTCTTGTTTGTGGGAAAAAGGGTTTTCTTTATAAAATACACATATATAGGCACTAGCTTCTGTGTTGTTGGCACTATTTTAGAGGTTATAGTGACACTTAGCCACATTTTTTAACATGGGCAATCCCTACTAGTTACACATCCTTTTGTTTGTGGGACAAAGGACTCTCTTTCACACACACACACATATATATTACAACTATATTACATAGAGATGTGATATTTGTATGTGGGTCTTTGACATATATTACAGCAATATTACATAGGGATGTGATATTTTTATGTGGATCTTTGGTAACAATAATGGGATCCCCCCACTTCTCCTTGAATGGGTGGACATCAACACAATCACCAATGATAATAGAAATCAATAACCCAATGGAATCCCTCCAAACTTGAACCTCGACAAGACTAAGACTAGAGACCTCACAACAAGCTCTACCTTGTAACAATGCGTCTGGACAGAGCGAGCTGACCAACTAGGCTAGTTTAAAATTTGAAAGACATGAGGGCGGGCTTTAATCGACTTATGTGTACAAGGGTTTTGAGATCATTTAATATAATCTATGTGGGTGTAACCACACATTCGACCACTACCTCAAGGTGATCCACAACTCCATGAAAATCCGTCATAGAAATTCCACATTTCCCATTGGTGAAAAACACATTGCTCCTCTTATATATATAAAGGTGTGCCTCTTGCACATACCCTGTTATAAGTAAAACTTGTAGTTTCATTACAATTTTTACCTTTTGAATCGTTATATTCTTTTTCTCCCTTGGAAATAACACCATGGGAAGCTCCTTGATACTTTCCCTCATTCCAAGGATGGTACCCAATGTAAAGCATGTAGCGTAGACTAAGTGTGCCTAATCCCATGGGAATCGAACGGAGGACTTGCATAATGCATTATGTAATGTCCCTTTTCAAATGAGTCTTCTAGACGAATTGATGAAATGGCCTAAGTAATTCTCGTGGGCCATAGTCAGGGAATTGAAAAGGGGATTATTTATTAATGTCACCGGAGCAAGAATTAATTAAAAATTAAAGGTGGCATTGAGCAAAGTGGAAAAAGGCGCTTAAGTGGCTATGGGGAATGTGAAAAGTCACTTAAATTGATTAAAAGGTAAAAAAGTCACAAAAGAGTCAACCAATGAATAAAAAGGTAAAAGGAGGGCGCCCTCTCTCATTCTTGCATTGGCATTTTCTATTTTTTCATTGAGAAAGCTCATTGTGGCTTGGAACTCTTGGGACAGAAACCCTAGGAGGAATTTTCAGGGATTGGCTTCGGTGGTGAGACCATCCACCCTAGTTAGTCATTTTGGGGAAAAGATCACAGAGGTTTCTTCAGTGTGGTTGAGTTTGGTAGTGTGATGGTTGAGTTTCTTGCTTGAAGAGGTTGATTTGGAATTTGTGGAGGTCGAGTTACCTTGAGACTGCATCTTGGTGATTGTGGGCAGCGTTTTTTCTAACTAGAGGTTGAGCTCTTTGGGGAACGAACTGTGGACTGGGGAGGGCGACTTTTATGAGTATAGGGGTTGAGTTTTGAGTCGTTTTCTTCTATAGAGGCCGAGTTACTTACCCAGACCGAGTTTCCTTGATGTTGGGTCATATTCTCTGCTTGGCCAACATTTCTTTCTCTTGTTGAGTGGGCCATATCAGATCTCGGTCTATTCTCCTTAAGTACTAGGTTGTGTTCTACTCTTGTGGTCGAGTGGGAAGTATGGTTGACTTGTTGATTAGTGGGTGAATTCTCAATAGTTGGGCACATTCCTTTTGCAACAGAGACATCTCCTATTGTGGGCATGAATTTCTGGAAGTGTAAACACCCTTGGCAATTGTTCACAACCTCATTCACTCAATATTTGTAAAGATTGCCTACAAAAATATATAACAGGATCTTTACCTCTTATTATACTTGTCGCGTGCAGTGGTATATAGCATTCGATATGCTATTGACCACCTATTAGTTGGGGTTTGACCCAAATAATTTCGAGCATTTCTAAAAGTTTAACATTACAATTTGATTTTTTTAATTTTTTTTAATTATTTTAAAACATTGTTCTAAATTGTGATTCGTTGATGAAATGCACCTCTTATTGCCGCAGCGACGGCGGAAGGATCTTCAACGTCCTTTAATGAGTTAAATACTTCGCCGCCTCCTCCTCATCACTCGACTCCTGGTGCACATAGCTCTCCCCGCCACTATTCTCCCTCATGAACACTATACAGGTCATCCTTGAAGATGATTCAGAGCTGAATTCTATCCTTCTGTTTAAGAAAGAAAGCTCTTCTTCGTCACTGTCGGTAATAGCAGGGTCAGAGGTTTTAATGGCGGATGTGGGCTTCTTGGACTTCTTGATTTTGTTGGTGTGAATGGGGGAGGCGTATGCCGCTTCGTCAAGGGATAAGTCAGTTGTAGAAGGGAGATTGCAGCTTGTCGCGTTTGGGTCAAGCAGAGGTGATACAGTGTCATAAATGAATGACCGTTGTTCCGCCATTGCTACTGTTGTTTCTTTCTTGTTAGGGTTTCAGNCCGCTTCGTCAAGGGATAAGTCAGTTGTAGAAGGGAGATTGCAGCTTGTCGCGTTTGGGTCAAGCAGAGGTGATACAGTGTCATAAATGAATGACCGTTGTTCCGCCATTGCTACTGTTGTTTCTTTCTTGTTAGGGTTTCAGGGGTTTCAAACTCCGCTAGTGGTGCATTCGACTGCCAAAATTTGACATAAAAATACAATAACTATGAGTTGGATCGGGTCAAGCATGGGTAGCACCACCATCGCCTAATTCATAACTGGTCATGCTTGTATTTAATGGTAATAACAGGATGACCAGGGACAATATTGAATCTGTGAGCATGTGTGCAATTTTGGCTTTTTCATGTGGCTTCATCAGAACGATTAAGGGTGGATACGGTGCACCTTGTTGACAAGTGTTTGTAGGTCAATTTCTCTTATTATACCTGCCGTGTGGATTCAATACAACTATTACTTTATTTTATTGTACCTGCATAGTGGTAGGTATGCGCTGCCATGCAGCCTTGTTTACTATTATGTTTGTTGATTGTTTAATGTGAGATGGTTGTCACAAATAGTTCATACAACATTTTCTTAAATTGAGTTTCATGTATTGATGTTATATTGTGAATCATAGCAGGATTGGGTATTTGCCATTATTGTTT